>NIVC01004386.1:15000-47832 GCA_002269645.1 Macrostomum lignano
TTAAGATCGTAGTGCAGAAGCCATGTACTATGTCACTGTACTGTCAATGTCAATGTCTGTCTGCTTTTTTACAGTATACTGATGAGGACGCACCTTTTTTCAATCTTAGATTTTGCTTCGATGCGCTTTTCCTCTACTGTCAATAGGCTAGCTTAGGAATTTCTCTCCATTCTCTCATCTAGGCTAAGTTCTATACTAATTTATGCCATTACTATTAGTTATGTTAGAAACTCAATACTTCTCTTAGGATTCTAATTTTGGATTGTTTACGCACCTTTGAAGGTCAGACTGTCTGGGTTTGAGATGGATTGACCTCCAACAGTCTAGACAGGCAACACTAAGTCTGGGAGGGACGTTTTCAACCTCGTTCTGACCCCCAGATTTGTGGCTTTTTTACTGTTCTCAGTGATTTATGGCCGTCTAGCTGTCACTTTTGGCTCCAGCCTGTCTGGGTCAAAGAGGTCTTTCCAGCTTTCTCCCCACTCGCTCTGTTGCTTTCTCCTTTGATTTATGGGCGTTTTGCTGTCACTTTTGGCGCCAGGATGTCTAGACAAGTGACTTTTATTATGTTTTGCTTATGATTTATGACCGCACCTGTCAAATTCCCTGGGGTCTGAAGGCCACAGCTGGTGGGGTGGGTTTTGGGGTCTTGAGCTCAGCCAACCAGAGTTGACCTGACTGCCCCCGGCTCGACCAATCAGAAAATTCGGCGCCTATTTTAACAAAAGCTCTCAGCCAATCGGAAAATTCGGCGTGCTTTATAACAAATCGGCCGCGTGAGAGCTATAAAAGGCGGCAACTCGACCCGCGCTCGAGTACCTGCGGCTTTTCCGACCCTTTGGGTGTTTCCGGACTTGCTGGTGTCTTGTTCCGGCTGCCTTCGGCATCTGCATGGTCCCCCTTCCCCCGGCAGCTTCGGCTTCAGCAGCTAAGTTTTCCCTCGGGAGACGTCACCAGTCTTTCCCGGCCGCGAACCAAAAGCAGCACCGACCATCGGCAAGTGAAGAGTAGCGGCGGCAATCGTCAGTCAAGATCAGCAACAGCATCCCATCTGAGCGCTTCGGTCTCTGTGGATTCCTTGGCCACCGGCAGATAGGACCTGCTTAACTGGGTGCACCCTTTGTCTGACCCCTTCCTAGGTAGTCTGATAGGATTTGCACTTTTGCTTACTTGCTTTTGTGTGCCAATCTCGAGGCAGAAGTTCAGTTAATATTAAAAGTAGCCATTTGCTCTAACTCAATCTAAAGTGTTTAGGATTGCGGATTAAGTGAGAAAGTTAAATCTGGAAGTTAAAGACCTAGCGTTTTATTTCTTTTCGCAATGCCAGCTGAGATGAGCGGCTAAATCTAGAGGCAGAGGTCACGGTGGACCGGAAGCGGCACAGTTCCCAGTCGATCAGACGATCTAAGAAATCATTATGTAAGCATGCAAATTAAGAGCCAGACTGGCGCTTTGGCGCGGTCACAGGCAGTTAAGCGGCTAAAGTAAGTTAAATATTAGTCTAAAGATCTCCGAAAGTGACAATGCATCTACATCAACGCTATCTGTCGACGTGTTAACACATTAGTGCCAAGAGCGTGCAGTTACGTGTACTTAAATACATGTACTTCTGGGAATTTGGTAATGAAATAGTACATTTAGTAGTGTATGAATGCTCGCCAGTGCAAGAACCCCCTGCAAAAGTCCTCTCTGTCCCTGCATGGCTAATGCGATCCTAGTCCCAGCAGCGTCCTTCTATTCGGCTATGATTTCGAGAAAGACAGCTAAAAGACACTAGATGGCAGTTAAGTGCAGTGCCCCTCTAGTCGGAAGTCCGATTTCGATAGCTCCGGTTTGGTGAGCCGGGGCGCACGGACTGGTGGCAGCGGGTTAGTTAATCTGCGGATTAGCTAATCTCTACCTTTCAAATTCTCCGGCCCTGCTTGTCTCTCGCTGTCTTCTCCTAGCTATAGGACCTTGCTGCTCGCCCACAATCTAGCTATACCATGGGGCTGACCATCTGACAGGAGTGAGAGGCCAGAGTTCTAAGTGATTCATTTCTGAATTCTGAGGCCCGAAGCTATAGGCTTAAAAGGCCGAACCCATCAATACATGTATTGCCTAGAAGACGATATTGACTTGTTGATTCTAACATATCTTATCTATCTTCTTGGGTTGTTGCGCAAGTACTTGCAAGAACGTGCAAGATCTTCGCTATGACAAATGAATAACAAAACAAATGTACCTCCCATCTTAGAAGATCCTGCAAGAACCGATCAGATTGAGAAGATCTGCTAAGAATGGCACAGATACAGGATCTGCTAAGTTTGAGAGAAACAGAATGTCCTCTAGGGTAGTGGTAGGATTCAACGCATTTAATCACACGTTTTTTACATGCAAGATTTTGCCATGCCAGGGGGAAGAAAGTGTCTAAAATATACTTCGTATAACTGGTTACAATTTTTATACTTTGAGTCGGGTTATAATTTTTCCAGTTCTTATAAAATGTCGCGCGCATTTAAATAACTTTTTTCATTGCTGAATTCGCCGCGGCGCGCATGGTCGTTGTTGCATACAGCGCTGATAGTGCCATTGCAATTGTACTCTTTTGTAGCGTTCTTTCACTGAACTATCTCAAATTTGTATTCTTAATTTTAATCTTCATTTCTCAGAGAGAAGAGAAGAGCCTAAATATTTCTTTATGATTTTTTCAATGGTTTCCTTGGGCTTGAAATTATTTGGTCCTAATGCCAATGGTCCTAATTAGACTTATTAGGCCTAATAAGACAGTAGGCCCTATATACAATATTTAGCTTACAATATTATAATATTACAATATTCTACCATATTAGCCGCCCCTCCCAAAATAGCTTGATGACAGAACAGAACATATTGCACCCCCCAAAAACCTAAATTTGCACCTCTGACCTCTTAAACTAGATTTTTTGCCTCCAAATGCCTCTTTTGCACCTCTAAGCTTGATTTTTCACCTCCTAAATGCATTTTTGCGCCCCTGGCCTAAGATTGATTTTTTGCCTCTTAGATGCATTTTTGCACCTTTTAGGCTTAGCTTAAAAATTGGCACCACCCTATATATTTATATTGCCCATATTGCGGTGCGGATTGTGTTAAATGTATGCCAGAAAGTATTTGGCTATCTAGTAAAGTGTATGCCAATAAATTACACCAATTAAGTGTTCTAGTAAAATTGTATGCCACTAAAAATGCATGATTAACAAGCACATAACCAATGCAACAAGCATTAGATGCGGCGCGAATGAATAATAATTGCTGCAGAAAAATAAAGTATGTATCATTTAAAAATAAAAATAATTAGTGAAACAAAATAGTTACATATATAGGCCTAATCAATTTAGGTACATTCTTATTAATAAATTTGAGGCAGCGCTGGATTCTACCGCTGTACTTATGACTAAGTGACTAGCTGATTGACTATTGAAATATTGACTGTACATCCAGTGTACCCACCATCCCAATTTCGTACCCCATGCCCCCTGCCACCCCAATGCGTTAATAATTATATATTGAGCTTCGTTTGTGTTAGCATCATTTATGATTAATATATCGAAACTGAGACATCGTTTATTTACAATACCAAATCATCATGTTGCTCAGTTGAACTCTTAATTAAACGACGCGACAATGGTGTTGCAAGCAGAAAGGCAGAGTCATGAACTCAATTTGGACGACGCCGACATGGCCAAAGCATGGATGCAGCAACTCTCAGCCACAGCGCACATCAAAAAGCTAACAGACTCGGATGAGGCTCGGGACAAAACTGACCTATTCTTATCTAAGGCCAGCCTTCAGGCAATTCGCACGCTATCCCTAATGGCAGCACCAAAAAAACTTGATGAGATGAAATTCGATGACATCAAAAAGCTCGTTGACGAGACGATCCGGCCGAAAAAGTCACTTGTAATTGCCAAACGCACCAGGTTCCTCAGCTTGAAGCAGGAATCAGGTGAGACCGTCATAGCCTACTACCGGAGGCTGAGGGCTGCTACGTCACACTGCGAATTTGAAAAGCTGGGCAGCAAGCAGACAAAGGAGGACGACATGATTACCATGCGATTAATTGACGGCCTCAACTCCTTAGAGCACAAAAAAGAATCTTGGAGCGCCTACAAAACGAAGATGGAGAAACGCCACTCAACAGGATTTTGCAAAATTTGCAGCAGCTTGAGCAGATCTGTGACTACAACACGCCGGCTCCTGCTGACATTGCCTTCGCCGGTCAACAGAGGGGAGTCTCTTCACCTACCAAGCCGCAGCCGTCAATCAAATGCAGGTTCTGCGGCGCCAATCACCTGAGGGGCAACTGCCCAGCCTACGGCAAAAAATGCTCCAAGTGCCAAAAAATAAATCACTTTGCGGCTGTCTGCAGATCACGAGCTGTCCATCAAGAAATCGCAGTCGATGCAGAAGAAGCAGACATGTATACTCTCAGCCCCAACAGAGCTAAAGCGGGCCTCTTCAAGACCATCAAAATCAATGGCCAGGGTATCTCAATGCAAGTCGACACCGGAGCTGAGATCAGTCTGATTCCGCAGAACCTCTGGCGCCAGCTGGGCCGGCCCACCCTGCGCAAGTGCAGGAGAATTCTCCGGCAGTTCGACGGCTCCAGCATCGCCTGCCTCGGGGAATTCACTGCGTCACTCGAGACCAACTCGAAATTCGTCACGATTGGCCTGGTTGTCACCGCCGCGGAGAAGAAGCACGGTCTGCTTGGCATGGACAACATAAAGCTCCAAGAAGACGCGGTCACCATCAACGCAGTCCAACAGCTCGGATGCCTCAAAGGGTTCAAAGCTAAGATTAGACTGGTGGAAGGAGCCAAAGCGTTCTATTGTGCTGCCCAGTCCATGCCGCTACACCTCAGAGACTTGGTGGTGCGCGAGCTGCAAAGAATGGAATCCGAGGGTATCATTGAGGCGGTCCCTCCCGGAGGCAGCCAGTGGGCATCGCCTATTGTCAACGTGCTCAAGCCAAATGGAAAGGTTCGTGTCTGTGCCGATTTCAAAGCTGGTGTCAATCACCAGATATGCAATGACACCTACCCGATCCCGGAGATGGAGACGATTTTTTCTGAGATAGCAGGCATGTCGCACTTTGCTAAACTGGATCTCTCTGATGCTTACCTGCAAATCGAACTCGATGAAGATAGCCGAGAGGTGACAACAATCGCGACACCTTTGGGTCTCTTCCGCTACAAAAGGCTGGTTCCCGGGCTGAAATCTGCATCGGCCATTTTCCAAAAAGCCATGGAAACAATCCTACAGGATGTCAGCAACAAGATTGTCTACCAGGATGACGTCCTCCTGGGAGCGAAGTCCAACGCCGAATTAAGGAGCAAAGTGCAGCACGTTCTCCAGACGATGCGAACTGCTGGAATGACAATCAACGTAGAAAAGTCCAATCTAAGCGCAACGGAGGTCAGATTCCTCGGCTACAGCATCAGCGCGAGCGGGATCACCCCGGACCCCAATCTGGTCGGAAAAATTCGTTCCGTGAACTCGCCGAAGGACAGAAAGCAGCTCGAATCGTTTCTAGGACTTTCCAACTTCTTCGGGAGGTTTATTAAGAATTACTCTGACGTCATAGAACCGCTCAATCAACTCCGGGGCCGAAACGTTGAGTTCGTCTGGGGCCCAGCCCAGGAAGCTGCCTTCACGCGAATCAAGGATCTGCTCTGCAGCGAGCCTGTAATCAAGCCGTATGACAAGCACAAAGAGACCACGCTTACCACCGATGCTAGCGAGAAAGCCATCGGAGCGATCCTCTCGCAGGGCAACCACCCGATCATGTACTTCAGCCGGAAACTGAGCAGTGCAGAAGCAGGGTATTCAAACATCGAGAGAGAGGCGCTGGCGATCGTTTGGGCTATGGAGCGTGCGAAACAGTTCCTATTAGGGTCGCGCTTCACACTCAGAACGGATCATCGCCC
Organism: Macrostomum lignano; assembly: GCA_002269645.1. NCBI lineage: Eukaryota > Metazoa > Platyhelminthes > Macrostomidae > Macrostomum > Macrostomum lignano. The sequence goes on from NIVC01004386.1 coordinate 20,948, forward strand.
GCTGGAATTCATCTTCGGGTCAAGGCGCCAGCTGCCGAAGGTTGCCAATGCGAGACTTCTCCGATGGGCAATCAAACTGATGGCCTTTGACTATGACATCGTCTACACTAAAGGCGAATCGATTCCGCAAGTAGATGCACTTTCGCGGCTGGATTTTGAAGGTGACAGCGACACCGAGCTGACAGAGCGGCCGGAAAGCATCATTCACTGGACTGGCGAGGCTGTGATCCCGTGGCAGGAGTTGAAATCAGAGACCCAAAGGGACCGACTGCTGCTTGATGTCATGAAACGCGTTGCTGTCAACAGATGGTCAAACTGTTCGCCAGCCGAAAGACCTTTCAAGGCCATCCGACACGCCCTCACGACCGACGACGGAGTTCTCTGCTACGGTGATCGCCCAGTCATCCCGGCTGTCCTCCGACAAGGCGTTCTTGGAATTGTGCACGATACGCATCAGGGATCTGGCTCAACGCGCGCTCGCCTACAGAACTCAGCCTGGTGGCCCGGCTATTGCAGCGACGTCGAGGTCTACGTTCGAGGTTGCCCGACCTGCTCAAGACTGCGCCCGAGTGGTCTGGAGAGTGTCCACAGGTGGCCCGACGAGGAAAAGCCGTGGCACAGGGTCCACATGGATCATGCGTGCGTGCCGAGGGTCGGACTCCTGCTCATTCTAGTTGACGCTATGTCCGGCTGGCCCGAGGCCGTACGAGTGCAAAACAGGGACGCGGCGACAGTCAAGCGGGTGTTGCAGACAGTCTTTGCTAGGAACAGCGTGCCTCATGTGCTGGTCAGCGACAACGCCGCCGAGTTCCACGACGCCAATCTGATCGCCTGGCTGGAAAGAATCGGCTGCCGCGCCATCAAGACTCCCCCGCGACACCCTCCGTCTAACGGCTTGGCCGAGCGGATGGTCCAGTCTATCAAGAGAGCATCTGCGGCGTGGGACCAGTCCGAAAGCTACGAGTCGTTCCTGTCCAGGGTACTCCTAAACTACAGGTGTGTGCCGCATGCTGGGCGCCAGCAGAGCCCGTCACAGCTCATGGGTCGAAAACTACGCAACCCGATAACCATGCGCACACCAATCGGAGCGAGCCTGTGGTACACGCCTGGTGATCAGCAGCGTCAGGAGCAAGCTGAGTTCGTCGTGCAGAAGGGAACCAACACCACCCTAATCGCTCGTCAAGGCGGTCGCATCGCCCTGGCGCATGCGGATCAGCTGAGACGCGTTGTAGAAGACCAGGTCCAGCCAAACCGATTCGGCCGGAGCCTACCTATCGAACTCGGTCAGGATCTGCCAGGCGAAGTCGGTCAGGAGCCGCCTGGCGAACTCGGTCAGGACCCGCCTGGCGAACTCGGTCAGGACCCGCCTGGCGAACTCAGTCAGGACCCGCCTGGCGAACTCGGTCAGGACCCGCCTGGCGAACTCAGTCGGGACCCGCCCACCGAATCCGAACAAGGCCCAAGTCAAACAGCAGTACGTCGCTACCCAGCTCGGTCAACTCGAGGCATGCCCCCTATCCGTTTTGAAGGGGGGAGATGAGGCAGCGCTGGATTCTACCGCTGTACTTATGACTAAGTGACTAGCTGATTGACTATTGAAATATTGACTGTACATCCAGTGTACCCACCACCCCGATTTCGTACCCCGTGCGCCCCGCCACCCCAATGCGTTAATAATTATATATTGAGCTTCATTTGTGTTAGCATCGTTTATGATTAATATATCAAAACTGAGACATCATTTATTTACAATACCAAATCATTGTGTTGCTCAGTTGAACTCTTAATTAAACGACGCGACAAAATTTATAAAAAATAACTATAGATATTATTTAAAAACTATTTTATTATCATAAATTTAAAATTAACCTTATTATAGGGAATGATTGTTTAGCATAATTTACGCAATTATGACACAATTCAATGCTTTTGTTCATTGCGCAACAAGCTTGAAAATGTATAGTTAAGAATTGTACGCCGATGATTGTGTCAGAAAGTTGTATTTCCTCCCTGTATGCCATATGTACATTAGCTAAAGCATTTGTAGGCCAGATGTATGCCAGCTAAAGCATTTGTCATAAGCCAAATGCTAAAGCCATACTACACCTTTCGCAATATGAATGTTGGTGCTCTAAACTTTGACTGCCCTCCCCAAAAAGAAACTAGATCTACTACTGCCTTGATTTATACTAGCTAGGCCTATGCACTATGCTTTATGTCTTACTTTTTTTACTAAACATGCAACTTACACTTAGGCTTACCTGTGTCTGTGAAAGAAAACATAGGCCTAAAGCAAAAAGCAATACAATTGTAGGTAAATAATAAGAGTAACTATGATTATATTATGAAGTCTAAAAATGCTTTATCATTTAATTAGTTTATTATCTAATCTTAATTAGTTTACTAGTTTACCATCTCTAATAGCAAGATTGTCTAGGCCTATATTTTTTAGGTAGGAATTTTTGTGACTTACCTTGGTTGGCCTCTTGCTAGCTAGTTAGATCAGCCAGGTTGGCTTGATATTGCGTATGTATATAGACTAAATAGATTTAAATTCAAGTAGACCTATGTCCTACGCCTATGCCTATTAACTATAATATATTTGATAGGCCTATGGAATATTTTTGGCCCATATAGTTGCTGCAAAAAGTCTAACAATATTGTGCACAAAATTGGAAATTATCTCATGCCTCTGTCACTTTACTAGCAAAATTGAAACTCTTATTGCAGTTTCTACTAATTGTTTACTCATGCTTCATACTTTGTGAAATTTTCTAAAACTTATTTTTCAGTGCATCATAATAAATCCATTGTGTCAAGTTGTGACTTTACTAGGAAAAAAGCCTGGCATCACTACAATTTCTATCAATTAAAGGCTAGTAGACTAGAGCAAGTCACTCAATATGAAATTTATTTTGTATTATAATAGCACCTATCATCAATATTAATACTTTTTTGGATGGCCCTTCAACCATAGAACCTCTGTGCAGCACTTTATCATGGACTCCATTTGCCAAGAGCAAAGGTTAGGGCTGATGCTCTCTCACTCTTGCTGTACTGCTTGCCACAGGGTGTCCAGGAAGTATGGGTAGTACTTGGCAATGTGCACCTTTATGACTTGCCACAAATTTTCTATTGGTAAAAGGTTGGGTGACTGTGCAGGTCAATGTAGCACATAAATTCACCTCTCCTGCAACAGCTGCTTTATAATTTATGCTGTATGGCAAGAGGCATTGCCTTGCTAGAAGATAATATTAGCCAATAAATGCTACTGCACATATGGCAGCATCACTTGTAATAGCAGCTCATGATAATGCATACTATTGACAGCATTGTCGAAGCAGACAATTGGTCCAATGCCAGCAGTGCTCATGCAGCCCCAAATAATTATGGAGTCTCCACCTCAGTTGCAGTTTGGTTCAGAGCAAAGGGCTGCAGGCACTCTCTTGTGTGCTAGCAAAGTTGCTGACATCTGTCGCAGCACAGGTGGTTCACTTTGCTCTTGTCAAAGAAGAGCACAAGATGCCACTGCTCCTCAGTGTCCTGCACGTGCTCATGGCCCACTGCTGATAAATGCAACAGTTGCGCTCAGATATAAGTGGCTTTTTCAATGTGTAGCAGCACTACAAAGGCAGCAGCTTCCACCGGGTGATCCCGCAGTTCATGTGCCAGGGCGGCGACTTCACCCGGGGCAATGGCACCGGCGGCGAGTCCATCTACGGCGAGAAATTCCCCGACGAGAAATTCGCCATTAATCACAGCAAGCCATTCCTGCTGTCTATGGCCAATGCCGGGCCGAACACGAACGGCAGCCAGTTCTTCATCACTACTGTCAGTACTAGATGGCTGGATGGCAAGCACGTGGTGTTTGGCGAAGTTGTCAGCGGTGAAGACGTGGTTAAACGCATGGAAAGTCTGGGGTCGGAGTCGGGTCGAACATCTGCCCCGATTGTTATTGCTGACTGTGGACAATCTTGGACATTCTTGGAATTGTGCACGATACGCATCAGGGATCTGGCTCAACGCGCGCTCGCCTACAGAACTCAGCCTGGTGGCCCGGCTATTGCAGCGACGTCGAGGTCTACGTTCGAGGTTGCCCGACCTGCTCAAGACTGCGCCCGAGTGGTCTGGAGAGTGTCCACAGGTGGCCCGACGAGGAAAAGCCGTGGCACAGGGTCCACATGGATCATGCGTGCGTGCCGAGGGTCGGACTCCTGCTCATTCTAGTTGACGCTATGTCCGGCTGGCCCGAGGCCGTACGAGTGCAAAACAGGGACGCGGCGACAGTCAAGCGGGTGTTGCAGACAGTCTTTGCTAGGAACAGCGTGCCTCATGTGCTGGTCAGCGACAACGCCGCCGAGTTCCACGACGCCAATCTGATCGCCTGGCTGGAAAGAATCGGCTGCCGCGCCATCAAGACTCCCCCGCGACACCCTCCGTCTAACGGCTTGGCCGAGCGGATGGTCCAGTCTATCAAGAGAGCATCTGCGGCGTGGGACCAGTCCGAAAGCTACGAGTCGTTCCTGTCCAGGGTACTCCTAAACTACAGGTGTGTGCCGCATGCTGGGCGCCAGCAGAGCCCGTCACAGCTCATGGGTCGAAAACTACGCAACCCGATAACCATGCGCACACCAATCGGAGCGAGCCTGTGGTACACGCCTGGTGATCAGCAGCGTCAGGAGCAAGCTGAGTTCGTCGTGCAGAAGGGAACCAACACCACCCTAATCGCTCGTCAAGGCGGTCGCATCGCCCTGGCGCATGCGGATCAGCTGAGACGCGTTGTAGAAGACCAGGTCCAGCCAAACCGATTCGGCCGGAGCCTACCTATCGAACTCGGTCAGGATCTGCCAGGCGAAGTCGGTCAGGAGCCGCCTGGCGAACTCGGTCAGGACCCGCCTGGCGAACTCGGTCAGGACCCGCCTGGCGAACTCAGTCAGGACCCGCCTGGCGAACTCGGTCAGGACCCGCCTGGCGAACTCAGTCGGGACCCGCCCACCGAATCCGAACAAGGCCCAAGTCAAACAGCAGTACGTCGCTACCCAGCTCGGTCAACTCGAGGCATGCCCCCTATCCGTTTTGAAGGGGGGAGATGAGGCAGCGCTGGATTCTACCGCTGTACTTATGACTAAGTGACTAGCTGATTGACTATTGAAATATTGACTGTACATCCAGTGTACCCACCACCCCGATTTCGTACCCCGTGCGCCCCGCCACCCCAATGCGTTAATAATTATATATTGAGCTTCATTTGTGTTAGCATCGTTTATGATTAATATATCAAAACTGAGACATCATTTATTTACAATACCAAATCATTGTGTTGCTCAGTTGAACTCTTAATTAAACGACGCGACAAAATTTATAAAAAATAACTATAGATATTATTTAAAAACTATTTTATTATCATAAATTTAAAATTAACCTTATTATAGGGAATGATTGTTTAGCATAATTTACGCAATTATGACACAATTCAATGCTTTTGTTCATTGCGCAACAAGCTTGAAAATGTATAGTTAAGAATTGTACGCCGATGATTGTGTCAGAAAGTTGTATTTCCTCCCTGTATGCCATATGTACATTAGCTAAAGCATTTGTAGGCCAGATGTATGCCAGCTAAAGCATTTGTCATAAGCCAAATGCTAAAGCCATACTACACCTTTCGCAATATGAATGTTGGTGCTCTAAACTTTGACTGCCCTCCCCAAAAAGAAACTAGATCTACTACTGCCTTGATTTATACTAGCTAGGCCTATGCACTATGCTTTATGTCTTACTTTTTTTACTAAACATGCAACTTACACTTAGGCTTACCTGTGTCTGTGAAAGAAAACATAGGCCTAAAGCAAAAAGCAATACAATTGTAGGTAAATAATAAGAGTAACTATGATTATATTATGAAGTCTAAAAATGCTTTATCATTTAATTAGTTTATTATCTAATCTTAATTAGTTTACTAGTTTACCATCTCTAATAGCAAGATTGTCTAGGCCTATATTTTTTAGGTAGGAATTTTTGTGACTTACCTTGGTTGGCCTCTTGCTAGCTAGTTAGATCAGCCAGGTTGGCTTGATATTGCGTATGTATATAGACTAAATAGATTTAAATTCAAGTAGACCTATGTCCTACGCCTATGCCTATTAACTATAATATATTTGATAGGCCTATGGAATATTTTTGGCCCATATAGTTGCTGCAAAAAGTCTAACAATATTGTGCACAAAATTGGAAATTATCTCATGCCTCTGTCACTTTACTAGCAAAATTGAAACTCTTATTGCAGTTTCTACTAATTGTTTACTCATGCTTCATACTTTGTGAAATTTTCTAAAACTTATTTTTCAGTGCATCATAATAAATCCATTGTGTCAAGTTGTGACTTTACTAGGAAAAAAGCCTGGCATCACTACAATTTCTATCAATTAAAGGCTAGTAGACTAGAGCAAGTCACTCAATATGAAATTTATTTTGTATTATAATAGCACCTATCATCAATATTAATACTTTTTTGGATGGCCCTTCAACCATAGAACCTCTGTGCAGCACTTTATCATGGACTCCATTTGCCAAGAGCAAAGGTTAGGGCTGATGCTCTCTCACTCTTGCTGTACTGCTTGCCACAGGGTGTCCAGGAAGTATGGGTAGTACTTGGCAATGTGCACCTTTATGACTTGCCACAAATTTTCTATTGGTAAAAGGTTGGGTGACTGTGCAGGTCAATGTAGCACATAAATTCACCTCTCCTGCAACAGCTGCTTTATAATTTATGCTGTATGGCAAGAGGCATTGCCTTGCTAGAAGATAATATTAGCCAATAAATGCTACTGCACATATGGCAGCATCACTTGTAATAGCAGCTCATGATAATGCATACTATTGACAGCATTGTCGAAGCAGACAATTGGTCCAATGCCAGCAGTGCTCATGCAGCCCCAAATAATTATGGAGTCTCCACCTCAGTTGCAGTTTGGTTCAGAGCAAAGGGCTGCAGGCACTCTCTTGTGTGCTAGCAAAGTTGCTGACATCTGTCGCAGCACAGGTGGTTCACTTTGCTCTTGTCAAAGAAGAGCACAAGATGCCACTGCTCCTCAGTGTCCTGCACGTGCTCATGGCCCATTGCTGATAAATGCAACAGTTGCGCTCAGATATAAGTGGCTTTTTCAATGTGTAGCAGCTGGCCAGCCCAGTCTCCAGCAGTCAGTTGCAGACTGTCTACACCAAGATTTGGGGCAAGGGAATCTCTACTGTGATCTCCTGGGCTGTTTTTTGCTTGTCTCTAATTGCCAACAGTTGGATTTAATAGTCTTCACATCTCGTCGTTGCGCGAGGATGACCAGAACAAGGCTGGCTGTTGGTGCTGCCAGTCTGTTGTAGTCGTTGAAGCGTCCTGCTGACGGTGGATGCTGAAATTCCCAAATCTCGGGCAATTTCATAGTGTCCATAACTTTCATCATGCTGTTGGACAATAAGATCTTGTAGCTGCACACTGAGTTCTGCCATGACTTCTTCAAAGGCAAAATTTCAATGAAAATGCTGCGGGGCAAAACATGTTCAAAACATGGTGTCCGATTGATCAAGCTTGGATAACTGGCTGATAGTGCTTACTGGTTGTGGCTCCAATTACAAGTTCAGCGTCCAATAGCTGGTTAGCTCGATCTTTGACTGAGGTGGCTAGGTCACGTAGTGATATGGTGTTCTCGACATCAGGATGGACAAAACACAACAGCAAGTCGCTGCAAAGTTCATTGAGACTGGCTGACAGTAGATGTATTTATGTTGATTCCCGCTGGAAAAGCTTTTGAATCTCACATCGAGGTAGTGTTTGTTCTAGAAACTGCTGGCGTGCTAGGTTTGCATTCATCAGAGCATTCTTTATTCGATCGGCAGTAGGCTTCAATTTGCCAGTCGAGGTTGCTGGATTACCAAAAAATGCTTTCTGTGACTCCCACTGTTCCAGCACATGCTGAACAACAGTCAGCACCTGCAGCCAACGAGTGTCTACTTGCCTAAGGAAAACTTGCTGAGCCAGTTTCATTGCTTCTTGGATCGATAGGTAAAGAATAAAAAATACAAAGAGACATAAATTTCACAATTCCACGAATTTCTGGATAGAACAATCTTTGCAAGGTTTAATTGGAAAGGGTATAAGGTATTACTTTTTGTAAGTTATTGCGGCGACCAATGTAACAAAAAATCGTAAACATTGTCGAATAGAGCCTCAACCTCACAATCTTCATCGAAGGCACGGACAGCTTACTGGACACTATTATGTACATAATGCAGACTGCATCCGCCGACATCGACAAGATGAGGCATTTTGGCACGCAACTTCGTCACGAGACCACCATGCGATCCTAAATATAGCAGGAAAGCAGCCACTTGTAACCTATAGTCTGCAACTCTGAATGTGAAATACAAATAAATTATGAAGATAATAAACTGCTTACCGCTATGTATACTTGCCTCGCATGTCATTGCAAGAGTCGGTCATTACTGACATAATATTCTCGGTGGGCAAATTATTGACCTTTAAAACTCTCCTCAACAAAGCCTTCATGCCTTCAGCAGTTGCTTCCACCAGCTCCTCTGTGCCAATGTGCAACAGTAGGGCCAAGAATGACTAGCCACGACCGATCCCTTTGAGTCCCTTCATCCAGCAGGATAGAAAATGGTGCTGCTCTAAGCTTCTGCATCATTTGACATTTTGCATAGGGGCTCAAAGCCTCACAGATCAGGTCGCTTGTCTTTGTTCTAGCGCAAGCATAGTTTTCAGCAATTTTACTGTCTGGGAAGGCGACAGGGATAACCTTTGCCAGCTCATCTGTGAATGAACTGAAACGAGACATCCTTCTTTGCAATCAATGAACAAAATCGGAGACAAGCGGCCATTTGTTTGTCAGCATCCGGGTCTCAATCAGATTCTTCATTACAGGAAAAAATATGTAATTATCTTTTGGCTTTGTTGCCCAAAATTGGACTGCTTGAGATGGTTCGTTGCTGATTTGTGCTTGGCACTGATTACATGCTGGGAAATAACCACTGACTTTTGGCAACAGTAACCAAATGCTTCGTCTGGCTTCCTGCCTTGATGGTCATCAGCTTGCCGAGACAATTGGCTTATCTCCAAGCCATTGCGATCGTTCTCTTCAGCCAGGCTTCAGAAAACTTGGTTTTGCGCTGAGCCTGAGTTGATGACGATGAACTTGAAGGCAAAGAAAAGCTCATGAATTTGCTTTTGGCTAAAATTAGAAGCTTTTGAAAGCTTGAAGCATGCAATCTGAATTAAATACATGAGCGAGTACAAGTTAATCCTTTACATGTACGTTGTTGTTTCAACTACCGATTTTTTAAAAGTCAATAATGAGCATGAAAGACAAGAAAAAAGGTCCATAGCTTCATTTTTGAGCGCAGAAATGACCTCGTAGTAGCGCAGTTGAGCAGAAAAAAGTGGTCAAACTGCACCCAGGTGAACTGAAGCAATCCAGAGTTAAGTGTCTTGCTTAAGGACACAAATTGTTCCAAGTGGGTCGAGAATCGAACCCCTAACCATTCAGTTGTGAGCCTGACGCTCTAACCCCTCTTTAATGATTCTAATGATTCTTTCAAGAAACAACTCACTCCAGTCACTAGACTGTTCCTATTCACTAGCCAGCACAATCTTTTGATCAGTAGTGCAGTAACTCTTTTCCCAGTGATTTATATACGTACCAATTGTGTCAAAACAATATACTGAATCATAATCCTATACTTAAATTTATATCCTATTTTCAGTTAAATTCCAACATTCAAAGAAATGTCCAATCCAATTGTATATTTTGATATTGACATTGATGGCAAGCCAGCCGGCCGCATAACATTTAAGCTCTATGCTGATATTGTGCCGAAAACTGCTGAGAATTTCCGCGCTCTCTGTACTGGGGAGAAGGGGATTGGTGAGTCAATGACCTACATTCCATATGAATGACCTATATGCCGAATAAATGATCCGTTTTTTCATATGAATGACCCATATGCCAGATGAATGACCCATATCTCAGGTGAATGATCCATATGATAGATGAATGACCCTTATGACAGGTGAATGACACATGTCAGGTGAATGACCCATATCTCAGGTGAATGACCCATATCTCGGGTGAATGACCCATATCTCAGGTGAATGACCCATATGACAGGTGAATGACCCATATGACAGGTGAATGACCCATATGACAGGTGAATGACCCATATGACAGGTGAATGATCCATATGATAGATGAATGACCCTTATGACAGGTGAATGACACATGTCAGGTGAATGACCCATATCTCAGGTGAATGACCCATATCTCAGGTGAACGACCCATATCTCAGGTGGATGACCCATATCTCAGCAGAACGACCCATATCTCAGGTGAATGACCCATATCTCAGGTGAACGACCCATATCTCAGGTGAATGACCCATTTCTCAGGTGAACGACCCATATCTCAGGTGAACGACCCATATCTCAGGTGAACGACCCATATCTCAGGTGGATGACCCATATCTCAGCAGAACGACCCATATCTCAGGTGAATGACCCATATCTCAGGTGAACGACCCATATCTCAGGTGAATGACCCATATCTCAGGTGAACGACCCATATCTCAGGTGAACGACCCATATCTCAGCAGAACGACCCATATCTCAGGTGAACGACCCATATCTCAGGTGAACGACCCATATCTCAGGTGGATGACCCATATGACAGGTGAATGACCCATATGACAGGTGAATGACCATATGACAGGTGAATGATTCATATGACAGGTGAACGACCCATATGACAGGTGAATGACCATTCGCAATTCTCAAATGGCAGGCTGACAGCTGCTCACACTTAGCAGAAAATCAATCGCATTGAATCCCTTCAGGTGAAATCAGCGGCAAGCCGCTGCACTACAAAGGCAGCAGCTTCCACCGGGTGATCCCGCAGTTCATGTGCCAGGGCGGCGACTTCACCCGGGGCAATGGCACCGGCGGCGAGTCCATCTACGGCGAGAAATTCCCCGACGAGAAATTCGCCATTAATCACAGCAAGCCATTCCTGCTGTCTATGGCCAATGCCGGGCCGAACACGAACGGCAGCCAGTTCTTCATCACTACTGTCAGTACTAGATGGCTGGATGGCAAGCACGTGGTGTTTGGCGAAGTTGTCAGCGGTGAAGACGTGGTTAAACGCATGGAAAGTCTGGGGTCGGAGTCGGGTCGAACATCTGCCCCGATTGTTATTGCTGACTGTGGACAGTTGTGACTGTTTTGTGCAGCTGTGTCTGTTTCAATTTGTGAATATTTGCTTGTATCGGTTGGGACTAGTAATAATAAAAATAAATCGGAATTATTCAATTTTTTGCATTTCGCGGTTTTTGAAAAACCGGTGTCCCGTTTCCTGTTTGTTTTTTTATTTTTATCGTTAAACATTAAATGCAGAGATTCAAGAGTGTAGCTAGGGACCTTTTATATGGGGGCGTTAGCGAGGAGCGCCAGCACCAAGGGGCGCCAGCACCAAGGGGCACCAAGGGGCGCCAGCACCAAGGGGCGCCAGCACCAAAGGGCGCCAGCACCAAGGGGCGCCAGCACCAAAGGGCGCCAGCACCAAATGGGGCGCCAGCACCAAAGCGCGCCAGCACCAAATGGGGCACCAGCACCAGGGGGCGCCAGCACCAAGGGGCGCCAGCACCAAATGGGGCGCCAGCACCAAATGGGGCGCCAGCACCAAGGGGCGCCAGCACCAAGGGGCGTCAGCACCAAGGGACGCCAGCACCAAATGGGGCGCCAGCACCAAAGCGCGCCAGCACCAAGGGGTGCCAGCACCAAATGGGGCGCCAGCACCAGGGGGCGCTAGCAGATTTAAAGACAACTTTAGCAACCATTTTTGCCTATACTAGCATATCTGCCCAAGCAGAAAATATTTTAAGTATGATAAGATTTCTATAGTTTGTTGAAATGAATCAGAAATCGTTAAAAAAGTATTGTTAATTATTGATGGCCCTACCGTTTCGTTTGCTAAGCACCGCGGCCAATAAGGCTGGGCGGCCGCAGGTGTTCTTTGATGTTGCCGCCGATGGCAAATCGCTTGGCCGGGTTATTTTTAGTCTCTATTACGACAAGGTGCCGAAAACGGCCGAGAATTTTAGGGCACTGTGCGCTGGCGACAAGGGTGTTGGTAAGTGCTCGTGTATCATGGAATGGATTGGTTCTGGGTGGTGACTGAGGCATCAGGTTGTGACTGAGGCATCAGGTTGGTGACTGAGGCATAAAGTTGGTGACTGAGGCATCAGGTTGGTGACTGAGGCATCAGGTTGGTGACTGAGGCATCAGGTTGGTGACTAAAGCATCAGGTTGGTGACTGAGGCATCAGGTTGGTGACTAAAGCATCAGGTTGGTGACTGAAGCATCAGGTTGGTGACTGAGGCATAAAGTTGGTGACTGGGGCATAAATTTGGTGACTGAGGCATAAAGTTGGTGACTGAGGCATAAAGTTGGTGACTGAGGCATAAAGTTGGTGACTGAGGCATCAGGTTGGTGACTGAGGCATCAGGTTGGTGACTAAAGCATCAGGTTGGTGACTGAGGCATCAGGTTGGTGACTGATGCATCAGGTTGGTGACTGAGGCATAAAGTTGGTGACTGAGGCATAAAGTTGGTGACTGATGCATCAGGTTGGTGACTGAGGCATCAGGTTGGTGACTGAGGCATCAGGTTGGTGACTGAGGCATCAGGTTGGTGACTGAGGCATAAAGTTGGTGACTGAGGCATAAAGTTGGTGACTGAGGCATAAAGTTGGTGACTGAGGCATCAGGTTGGTGACTGAGGCATCAGGTTGGTGACTAAGGCATCAGGTTGGTGACTGAGGCATCAGGTTGGTGACTGAGGCATCAGGTTGGTGACTGATGCATCAGGTTGGTGACTGAGGCATAAAGTTGGTGACTGAGGCATCAGGTTGGTGACTGAGGCATCAGGTTGGTGACTGAGGCATAAAGTTGGTGACTGAGGCATAAAGTTGGTGACTGAGGCATAAAGTTGGTGACTGAGGCATAAAGTTGGTGACTGAGGCATCAGGTTGGTGACTGAGGCATCAGGTTGGTGACTAAGGCATCAGGTTGGTGACTGAGGCATCAGGTTGGTGACTGAGGCATCAGGTTGGTGACTGAGGCATCAGGTTGGTGACTAAGGCATCAGGTTGGTGACTGAGGCATCAGGTTGGTGACTGAGGCATCAGGTTGGTGACTGAGGCATCAGGTTGGTGACTGAGGCATAAAGTTGGTGACTGAGGCATAAAGTTGGTGACTGAGGCATAAAGTTGGTGACTGAGGCATCAGGTTGGTGACTGAGGCATCAGGTTGGTGACTAAAGCATCAGGTTGGTGACTGAGGCATCAGGTTGGTGACTGAGGCATCAGGTTGGTGACTGAGGCATCAGGTTGGTGACTGAAGCATCAGGTTGGTGACTGAGGCATAAAGTTGGTGACTGAGGCATAAAGTTGGTGACTGAGGCATCTGGGTGGTGACTGATGCATCAGGTTGGTGACTGAGGCATCAGGTTGGTGACTGAGGCATCAGGTTGGTGACTGAGGCATAAAGTTGGTGACTGAGGCATAAAGTTGGTGACTGGGGCATAAAGTTGGTGACTGAGGCATAAAGTTGGTGACTGAGGCATAAAGTTGGTGACTGAGGCATAAAGTTGGTGACTGAGGCATCAGGTTGGTGACTGAGGCATCAGGTTGGTGACTGAGGCATCAGGTTGGTGACTGAGGCATTAGGTTGTGACTGAGGCATCTGGGTGGTGACTGAGGCATCAGGTTGGTGACTGAGGCATCAGGTTGGTGACTGAGGCATCAGGTTGGTGACTGAGGCATCAGGTTGGTGACTGAGGCATCAGTTTGTGACTGAGGCATCAGGTTGTGACTGATGCATATGAGTTGTGACTGAGGCATCAGTTTGTGACTGAGGCATCAGGTTGTGACTGAGGCATCAGTTTGTGACTGAGGCATCAGGTTGTGACTGATGCATATGAGTTGTGACTGAGGCATCAGGTTGGTGACTGAGGCATAAAGTTGGTGACTGAGGCATCAGGTTGGTGACTGAGGCATCAGGTTGGTGACTGAGGCATCAGGTTGGTGACTAAAGCATCAGGTTGGTGACTGAGGCATCAGGTTGGTGACTAAAGCATCAGGTTGGTGACTGAAGCATCAGGTTGGTGACTGAGGCATAAAGTTGGTGACTGGGGCATAAATTTGGTGACTGAGGCATAAAGTTGGTGACTGAGGCATAAAGTTGGTGACTGAGGCATAAAGTTGGTGACTGAGGCATCAGGTTGGTGACTGAGGCATCAGGTTGGTGACTAAAGCATCAGGTTGGTGACTGAGGCATCAGGTTGGTGACTGAGGCATCAGGTTGGTGACTGAGGCATTAGGTTGTGACTGAGGCATCTGGGTGGTGACTGAGGCATCAGGTTGGTGACTGAGGCATCAGGTTGGTGACTGAGGCATCAGGTTGGTGACTGAGGCATCAGGTTGGTGACTGAGGCATCAGTTTGTGACTGAGGCATCAGGTTGTGACTGATGCATATGAGTTGTGACTGAGGCATCAGTTTGTGACTGAGGCATCAGGTTGTGACTGAGGCATCAGTTTGTGACTGAGGCATCAGGTTGTGACTGATGCATATGAGTTGTGACTGAGGCATCAGGTTGGTGACTGAGGCATAAAGTTGGTGACTGAGGCATCAGGTTGGTGACTGAGGCATCAGGTTGGTGACTGAGGCATCAGGTTGGTGACTAAAGCATCAGGTTGGTGACTGAGGCATCAGGTTGGTGACTAAAGCATCAGGTTGGTGACTGAAGCATCAGGTTGGTGACTGAGGCATAAAGTTGGTGACTGGGGCATAAATTTGGTGACTGAGGCATAAAGTTGGTGACTGAGGCATAAAGTTGGTGACTGAGGCATAAAGTTGGTGACTGAGGCATCAGGTTGGTGACTGAGGCATCAGGTTGGTGACTAAAGCATCAGGTTGGTGACTGAGGCATCAGGTTGGTGACTGATGCATCAGGTTGGTGACTGATGCATCAGGTTGTGACTGAGGCATTAGGTTGTGACTGAGGCATCTGGGTGGTGACTGAGGCATCAGGTTGGTGACTGAGGCATCAGGTTGGTGACTGAGGCATCAGGTTGGTGACTGAAGCATCAGGTTGGTGACTGAGGCATCAGTTTGTGACTGAGGCATCAGGTTGTGACTGATGCATATGAGTTGTGACTGAGGCATCAGGTTGGTGACTGAGGCATAAAGTTGGTGACTGAGGCATCAGGTTGGTGACTGAGGCATCAGGTTGGTGACTGAGGCATCAGGTTGGTGACTAAAGCATCAGGTTGGTGACTGAGGCATCAGGTTGGTGACTAAAGCATCAGGTTGGTGACTGAGGCATCAGGTTGGTGACTAAAGCATCAGGTTGGTGACTGAGGCATCAGGTTGGTGACTAAAGCATCAGGTTGGTGACTGAAGCATCAGGTTGGTGACTGAGGCATAAAGTTGGTGACTGGGGCATAAAGTTGGTGACTGAGGCATAAAGTTGGTGACTGAGGCATAAAGTTGGTGACTGAGGCATAAAGTTGGTGACTGAGGCATCAGGTTGGTGACTGAGGCATCAGGTTGGTGACTAAAGCATCAGGTTGGTGACTGAGGCATCAGGTTGGTGACTGATGCATCAGGTTGGTGACTGATGCATCAGGTTGTGACTGAGGCATTAGGTTGTGACTGAGGCATCTGGGTGGTGACTGAGGCATCAGGTTGGTGACTGAGGCATCAGGTTGGTGACTGAGGCATCAGGTTGGTGACTGAGGCATCAGGTTGTGACTGAGGCATCAGGTTGTGACTGATGCATATGAGTTGTGACTGAGGCATCAGTTTGTGACTGAGGCATCAGGTTGTGACTGAGGCATCAGTTTGTGACTGAGGCATCAGGTTGTGACTGATGCATATGAGTTGTGACTGAGGCATCAGGTTGGTGACTGAGGCATAAAGTTGGTGACTGAGGCATCAGGTTGGTGACTGAGGCATCAGGTTGGTGACTGAGGCATCAGGTTGGTGACTAAAGCATCAGGTTGGTGACTGAGGCATCAGGTTGGTGACTAAAGCATCAGGTTGGTGACTGAAGCATCAGGTTGGTGACTGAGGCATAAAGTTGGTGACTGGGGCATAAATTTGGTGACTGAGGCATAAAGTTGGTGACTGAGGCATAAAGTTGAGGACTGAGGCATAAAGTTGGTGACTGAGGCATCAGGTTGGTGACTGAGGCATCAGGTTGGTGACTAAAGCATCAGGTTGGTGACTGAGGCATCAGGTTGGTGACTGATGCATCAGGTTGTGACTGATGCATATGAGTTGTGACGGAGGCATCAGTTTGTGACTGAGGCATATGAGTTGTGACAGAAGTTTCTATTCTAAAAGAAGTTTCTCTTCAACCTTCAACAGGAAAGAGCGGCAAGCCGCTGCACTACAAAGGCAGCAGCTTCCACCGGGTGATCCCGCAGTTCATGTGCCAGGGCGGCGACTTCACCCGCGGCAACGGCACCGGCGGCGAGTCCATCTACGGCGAGAAATTCCCCGACGAGAATTTCTCCGTCCGTCACAGCAAGCCGTTCCTGCTGTCTATGGCCAATGCCGGGCCGAACACGAACGGCAGCCAGTTCTTCATCACTACAGAGAAGACTCCATGGCTGGACGGCAAGCACGTGGTGTTTGGCGAGGTTGCCACAGGCGAAGACGTGGTTAAGGCTATTGAGAAGCTCGGTTCTCAGTCTGGTCGACCGGCTAAGAAAGTCACGATTGAGGACTGCGGCGAAGTGTAAAACAATGCCAGTTATCATTTTGCTGTTGCTTAAACACTGAGTTTAGACAAAATATACATCTGAGACAGCAAGCAATCTGTTTTTGGAAATCATGTTTGTTAAAAAAATTAATCATGTTAATTTAATTCTGCTTTAAAAAGTTTTGTCTTTAGTATTTAAGGATAAAAGTGGACAGAGTTATAATTTACAAGTTATAAGAGGGACAGTTTAACATTATTCGTTTATCACTACGTGGAGTCTGCAGAAAGGTTGTGATACTCTTGTCTATAGATTCTGAACACATGCCCGAAATTCAACTATTTTTGGGAAGTCATTGGGAAACGGAAAATTTCAGTTTTATTCGACTAGAAAGGGATTGTCTGTCTGCGGCGCTAAAATAAGTGCCTGCGGCGCCAAAATGAGTGCCTGAGGCGGCAAAATGAGTGGCTGAGGCGGCAAAATGAGTGCCTGTCTGCGGCGCCAAAATGAGTGCCTGCGGCGCCAAAATGAGTGCCTGCGGTGCCAAAATAAGTGCCTGTCTGCGGCGCCAAAATAAGTGCTTGCAGCGCCAAAATGAGTGCCTGCGGCGCCAAAATGAGTGCCTGCGGCGCCAAAATGAGTGCCTGCGGCGCCAAAATGAGTGCCTGAGGCGCCAAAATGAGTGCCTGCGGCGCCAAAAAAGGTGCCTGCAGCGCCAAAATGAGTGCCTGTCTGCGGCGCCAAAATAAGTGCTTGCAGCGCCAAAATGAGTGCCTGCGGCGCCAAAATGAGTGCCTGCGGCGCCAAAATGAGTGCCTGCGGCGCCAAAATGAGTGTCTGCGGCGCCAAAATGAGTGCTATGTGCATGTAGGAATTTTAGAAATCATATACATGTAGGATTCTTAGCTTTATCCCCCCCCCCACTATAAAATCTATGGCGACGCCCCTGGGTTGTATATCAGAGAGGATTTCTATAGCAGAAATTTGTAAAAGACCTTGAGATGAAATTTTGCAGGTGTGCAAGCTACGAGCGTGTATTATGTAAATTATTAATTCATGTACACTACATGAAGCTACAATTGTACATGGAGTCTGTGTATACAGAAGTGGTTGCGGGCTTGTATCTATTGGCCCACACGACTTCAAATACACGGCTAAAACTCAGATTGCATCGATGGGGAAAAGAGAGAAAAAGCAGAAGAAAGAGCAGGTTGATGAGGTGGGGAGATTTGTACAATGAGCAGGTATAGCTGACTGCGCGGAGCGAGCGTACATTCTATAGGGAAGAATGTAGATTTGGGAGGAGATGACTGGAGAGGGATTATATAATAGCCCAAAGCGAGAGAGCAGCCCAAAGGACAGACAGGGACACAATTGGCTGGAAAGCAAACTAATTGTACTTGCAACGCTGTAAAGTTAGCTGTAAAAAGGCTGCGTTGCATTAATGACTCATGCAGCGCTTCTACGAAAGAATCCACATCAACTAGCTAGCGTATTAAGTAACTAGAGCTCAAAGGCTATACCTTTGTGCCTGCAGTCGGATTCAGTTGTTCACATTGAACGCACATTGGCTAGTACAGGCTGAATAAATAGTACTCAGCAGAAGCAGAAACGACTGTATTGTCTTTCCTGCAGCTCTATTTATTTGCACAGAAGAAATAATTATAAAACTTAGAGGCAGAGAGAGACGACTCACTAAATATACACCCGAATAAGATAGATAGAACCGCGTGGACTCAAACAGACAGTAAGTCCTTGCGATAGCACAATAGAATAATACATGCAATGCGATTAAAACTACCGTATTATCCGCTGCTAGCGGCTCTGGCAGCTGGCTGGCTCATGGGTGCCCTGACTGTGCTGCTGCTACTGACTGAACGCGAGGTTGACCTGGTGCCACCTATGCCTGACGACGAGGCGGTCTGGCCCAGTCCAGCTATCGATCCCGGGAATTTCAACTGCAACAACCGGCGCCCGAGGCCGCTGCAACCAACTGGCGACTTTGCCGCAGCGATGGCCTGGCAACGGATGCGTCAGAACGACTCGATTTACTATTTCGAGCGACCGGGCAAGCTGCTGCCGATGCTGCGCCCGCTGTCCGAGAAGGAGGCCTCGGCCACCTACAGGGCCTCCGTGGCCAGGTCTTGGCTCGGCACCCAGACACTGGTGATCGCGGCCACTGTGAGAAATGGCATGCCTAACTTGGAGAACAGTTTGCAGAATATTGGCCGACTGCGGACTCTGTTCAGGCAGAGCTGGGTGCTGCTAGTTGAGAACGACTCTGATGATGGCACTAGAGAGAGGCTGCTGCGGCTGGCCAGGCTCGATCCCCGAGTCCGCGTGCTCGGTTGTGGCCAGCCTAACAGCAAATCGCCATGCCGAATGAACCAGAGATACCACAGCGGCTCGGCGCACAGGCCCGGCTCCAATATGGAGAGGACAATTGAGGAAGAGGTGCTCTTCGCCTTGCCGCATCTTTTATCCCGTAGGGAAAGGGTTGGTGATAAAAGATTCTGGGGTTTTTCACTCTAGAGGATGTTGAGGTCGGTCTCTTGATGCTATGGTGTCTAGAGTGATGCTATTGGTGTCTAGAGTGATGCTATAGTGTCTAGAGTGATGCTATGGTGTCTAGAGTGATGCTATTGGTGTCTAGAGTGATGCTATAGTGTCTAGAGTGATGCTATGGTGTCTAGAGTGATGCTATTGGTGTCTAGAGTGATGCTATAGTGTCTAGAGTGATGCTATGGTGTCTAGAGTGGTGCTATTGGTGTCTAGAGTGATGCTATGGTGTCTAGAGTGATGCTATTGGTGTCTAGAGTGATGCTATGGTGTCTAGAGTGATGCTATGGTGTCTAGAGTGATGCTATTGGTTTCTAGAGTGATGCTATGGTGTCTAGAGGGATGCTATGGTGTCTAGAGTGGTGCTATTGGTGTCTAGAGTGATGCTATGGTGTCTAGAGTGATGCTATGGTGTCTAGAGTGATGCTATTGGTGTCTAGAGTGATGCTATGGTGTCTAGAGTGATGCTATGGTGTCTAGAGTGATGCTATGGTGTCTAGAGTGGTGCTATTGGTGTCTAGAGTGATGCTATGGTGTCTAGAGTGATGCTATGGTGTCTAGAGTGGTGCTATTGGTGTCTAGAGTGATGCTATGGTGTCTAGAGTGATACTATTGGTGTCTAGAGTGATGATTCACGGTCTCTAAAAAGTTGATGTCTATAAAGGGATGCTAGGGTCTTTAGTTTAGAGTTTGATAGGGTCTCTGGAGGGATGCTAGGGTCTCCAAGCGATGCTAAGAGGGTCTTTAAATCTCTAAAACTGTACATGTATTACAGAGGTAAGAATTTTTGTATCCCGGTTTAGATCGATCGCGGCCTGATCATGTCCGTCCTGCGCAACGAGTACCTGAACCACGCGTACAAACACCTGGGCAGCAGTGCTGACTTTCTATTGATAATCGATCCAGATTTAGCCTGGCACAGCTGGAACCTCAACAGCATTCTGCAAGGTCTGTACTACTTCAAGACGCGGCCGAAGCTGCAGCAGATGTGCGCTAGCACAGTCAGCTTATACGATGGCAAACTGTACGACCCTTGCACGATTAACTTCTACAACAACAAGCGCTACGGCGAGGACACAAAGTATCCCTACGTAGACATCGAAAAGTCCATCTTAAAAGGGCCAAGGGACCTGCCACCAGTCAAGGCTGAGAGCTGTTTTCAAGCGTTCTCGTTCTACCGATTCTCTGTGCTGCAATCGCGGAGGCTGCAATACGAGAGGAGCCACGGCGAGTGGATGTGCGAGCACAACACCCTGTCCAGGCAACTGGACGAGGTGTACCTGGACCCGCAGATGCGACTTGGAGTGTCGGACAGTGCGAATTACTATGTCTTAAACAGGAATCTGTTTTAAAGCAGATCGACTTTTCAATTTCCAGTTTTATTTAGTACCAAATTAAAAAAATATTGGGCTCTGTCCAATGGTCCAAAGGAATTTAAGCGTCACTGAAAGAAATTTGTGTCTGGTCTGTACCTACCCACAGAATATTAAAAATAGACAAAGTAACCTGTTGTAAGCTGAGAGTGACTGAGTGAGTGGCCCCTGATTGACTCCCTTCTTTTCTCTTCCTTCCTCTCTTTCCTTCTTTCTTCCTTCTCTCCACTTATCATATTTCTCTCTCACCTGGCCCGTAGCCATTAGCTGGATTATTTATTTGGCCCTTGAAGTAAACATTTTGCCGAGCCCAGGCTTAAGTACATGTAAGGCGTAGTTCTGTTCCCTTTAGACACAGGCAGTCAAGGCAATTTGTCCGTCTTTTAATGAGCGACAAATGCAAAATATATTGTAAAATGATTAATCAATTCAAAGGAATCAAAAGTTCGAGAACTAGGATTCGCGTCATGCCACGGCTAACAATTGTGCTTGACACGCTTGCTTCATTTAGAATTTGAAGTAACTTGCACTGAATGTAACTCGTGTAGCTATATTTGTTATTGTAAATCTCTGCTTTTAATGCGCACTGCCCTATTTGAGAACGCAATGCTTCCTTGAGGAAATCTGTATCAAAACATTGAAGTAACTGGTAAGACTGCTATTTAATTTTTTGAGTTTCAATACTCACAATAAATTAATATTGATGGCTATTAGAAGTTTGAATTTAATAAGACAGGCCATGTGAATACATTGCTAATAATAAACTGTATATAGTGCAAAACAAATGATAATAACAATATGCAGACACCGCAAAGCAAAAAAGCAGCACATGATGAGCAGCAGTTTTAACAACTTGAAGTACTACTTAATAAAAAAGCAAAGCTCAATAAAGCATATCATAGAATAAAGATTAATTATTGCACCAACCACAGATGCTAGAATACCTAAATGTCACTCAAAAAATGCGCTAATCTAGTCTTTGTTTCAATAGCAACAATCTACTATGGCTTTCTACAAGCAGACGCATTAAATTAGCGTCATTCATCTTGCTTTACCCACTCTAGGCTGCATTAGGCTCGAAATTATTTAATCAGAAATCAATTAAGGACTGAAGATTGGGCCTAGCTATCAAGAAAAAGGGGGTGGCGCTTGAGACACCAGCCAGACCGATAAATAATTGGGATTTTCTCTTGCAAGCGTGTCTGACATTGACCTCTTTTCTTACAGCTATCTTATTGGCTGAGCTAGATTGGGCCAGCCCCTAGACTGAGTTTCGTCCGTCTTGACTTCCCCTCTCTCCTTACTGCTCTCTCATTGGCTGAGCTAGATTGGGCCTGCCCCCCCTAGGCTGAGTTTCGTTCGTCTTGACTTTCCTCTCTCTCCTAACTGCTCTCATTGGCTGAGCCAGATTGGGCCTGCCCCCTAGACTGAGTTTCGTCCGTCTTGACTTCTCCTCTCTCCTTACTGCTCTCTCATTGGCTGAGCTAGATTGGGCCTGCCAAAGCCTGAGACCACAAAACCGAAAGGAAAGATTTCTAGCTGACACATTGAATTTCTGCGCAGATAGACTACTGAAAAAGAGTAGACGCTCAAATTTTTACCAGATTAAATTGCGAGTGACCATATCCAGTTTATTCTGGTTTCTGTGACACCAAAGGAAGTACTTAATAAAGACAGGCGAAAATCAGCTATCAATAAAAAGTACATACAAAAAGAGGCAATACAACAATATGTTGAAAATTTTTCGCCTAATTCTTATTTAATGAAAATTATAAAGTGTCAAAAACTGCAAAACTATATTTATTATTATTACAAGGATGAGATTAAAAGCAGGCTGACAGCGACTGAAAAAATTAAATAAATAAACTAACACCGAGATTAAGGTAGGTTGAAGACAAGGACATGAACTATTAAGTGTAAATAAATAAGTCTAATATAATCTGATCTGTATATTAGACATAAGTTTCTAGGGCATAGTGGATTTGGAGGCAAATATGATGGGGATTAATGGGGCGGGTGGATCAGATGGTGGATTAAAGGAGGGGCGGATCAGATGGTGGATTAAAGGAGGGGCGGATCAGATGGTGGATTAAAGGAGGGGCGGATCAGATGATGGATTAAAGGGGGCAGATCAGATGGTGGATTAAAGGGGGGCAGATCAGATGGTGGATTAAAGGGGGCGGATCAGATGGTGAATTAAAGGGGGGCGGATCAGATGATGGATTAAAGGGGGCGGATCAGATGGTGGATTGAAGGGGGACGGATAAGATGGTGGATTAAAGGGGGCGGATCAGGTGGTGGATTAAAGGGGGGCGGATCAGATGGTGGATTAAAGGGGGCGGATCACATGGTGGATTAAAGGGGGGCGGATAAGATGGTGGATTAAAGGGGGGCGGATCAGATGGTGGATTAAAGGGGGCGGATAAGATGGTGGATTAAAGGGGGGCAGATCAGATGGTGGATTAAAGGGGGCGGATTAGATGGTGATTGGTGGATTAAAGGGGCGGATCAGATGGTGGATTAAAGGGGGCGGATCAGATGGTGGATTAAAGGGGGCGGATCAGATGGTGGATTAAGGGGGGCGGATAAGATGGTGGATTAAAGGGGGCGGATCAGGTGGTGGATTAAAGGGGGCGGATCAGGTGGTGGATTAAAGGGGGCGGATCAGATGGTGGATTAAAGGGGGGCGGATCAGATGGTGGATTAAAGGGGGCGGATCAGATGGTGGATTAAGGGGGGGGGGCGGATAAGATGGTGGATTAAAGGGGGGCGGATCAGGTGGTGGATTAAAGGGGGCGGATCAGATGGTGGATTAAAGGGGGGCGGATCAGATGGTGGATTAAAGGGGGGCGGATCAGATGGTGGATTAAAGGGAGCAGATCAGATGGTGGATTAAAGGAGGGCGGATCAAATCTCAGATTAGATCAGAAGGCGGACAGAAAATTGAAGCCAGGCCAGCAGCTGCAGAAAGGCGACTCTAATAAGCCAATAAAAATTAATTTATTAGACAAAGAAAATTTTATGTCACATTAAGAAAACTATTCTTAACAGATAAAAACTGATAACAAACGAGCTGGCGTAATGCGAGTGAATTGCACAATAACTTGATATAAACAAATAACAATAAAGATACGAAAGACATTAATAATAAGACATTAATGTAAAAACAACAGAGTTGCCAAGCAAACTGCAAACTAATCCAGTGACATTTCTAGCAATCAATCACACCAGCAGCTGACGGGTGAGCAGACTTTTCCTTTGTTCTCTAAACTGATCGCCCACCTCGAAATCTTCTCTGCTGACTGAGTCATCGCCAGATTGGTCAGCCGGAGATGAAGGAAGCTGAGAAAATCGCTGCTGCTGCTGCTGCTGAGATGCCTCGTTTGAGCTGACGGATCTGCCAGTCGGGCCGAGCTGACATTCAAAGTTATTATCAAATGGCTCGTTAATGGGGATATTCGATGAGAACGGATATCACTAAATAGGGATATTTAAGAATGAGATATCTGTAAATGGCAATATTTGAGGAGAATGGGATACATGAGATACCGGTAAATAGGGATAATTGAGAACGGGATATCGGTAAATGAGGATATTTGAGAATGGGATATCGGTAAATGAGGATATTTGAGAATGGGATATCGGTAAATGAGGATATTTGAGAATGGGATATCGGTAAATGAGGATATTTGAGAATGGGATATCGGTAAATGAGGATATTTGAGAATGGGATATCGGTAAATGAGGATATTTGAGAATGGATATCGGTAAATGAGGATATTTGAGAATGGGATATCGTAAAATGAGGATATTTGAGAATGTGATATCGTAAATGGGGATATTTGAGAATGGGATATCGAAAATGGGGATATTTGAGAATGGGATATCAGTAAGTGGGGATATTTGATGACAATGAGATATTGGTAAATGGGGATATTTGAGAAAGGGATATCAGTAAGTGGGGGATATTTGAGAATGTGATATCGGTAAATGGGGATATTTGAGAATGGGATATCAGTAAGTGGGGGTATTTGAGAATGGGATATCGGTAAATGGGGATATTTGAGAATGGGATATCGGTAAATGGGGATATTTGAGAATGGGATATCAGTAAATGGGGGATGTTTGAGAATGAGATATCGGTAAATGGGGACATTTGAGAATGGGATATCAGTAAATGGGGGATATTTGAGAATGGGATATCAGTAAGTGGGGTATTTGAGAATGGGATATCGGTAAATGGGGGATATTGAGAATGAGATATCGGTAAATGGGGATATTTGAGAATGGGATATCGGTAAATGGGGATATTTGAGAATGGGATATCAGTAAATGGGGGATATTTGAGAATGGGATATCAGTAAGTGGGGGTATTTGAGAATGGGATATCGGTAAATGGGGGATATTTGATGAGAATGAGATATTGGTAAATGGGGATATTTGAGAATGGGATATCGGTAGATGGGGATATTTGAGAATGGGATAGCAGTAAGTGGGGGTATTTGAGCAGAATAGGACATCCGAAAAATGCTTACAGTGAGTGAGTTATAGCTAGCCGACTCGTCCAGTTCGCTGATTGAGCCAACACCGCCGCGGTTGCGCAGGGCTCGCAGGAACAAACCGGCCACTTGAAAAACGTTCTTACCAACGCAATGGTCACAGAGGACGCAGGCCAATAGCAGGCCCCAGCACAGTAGCACAGTCAGGCCACTGAGCGCTTGCAGAGCGGTAAGCAGCTGCCTTGGTTGCGGCTGAGTCCATGACACCGCCAGCGGCGGCAGAGCGACTGAGTGCAGCAGCAGACACAGCAGGCAGTGGCAGCGGTACATGCGCAGCTGATGGGGGGGCGAATTCGGGGACATTGCGTACTTTGTTTTAATTCCACTAACAACAGATGCCTAGCTGTCTTTGTTAGAAAATTTATATAAGAAAAAACTCACAGCAATGGTTCTCGAGGTTCGCGCATAGCTCAAAGCCAAAATACTTAATAGTAACATCTGAAGAAGTAAAAGAGAAACAGATCGCTAAAAAGTTATTAGGTGACTCTAGCGACTTTGGGGCGACTCTAGCGACTTGCGAGTTGCTGGATCGTAAGTCGAGAAATAGCCGTCATAGAGTGGTTGTGTTAGCGCTTACTCGCTTCTGCTAACTCAAGTGGACTAAATTGAGTTGTTTTCTAGAGTCACTTCCGGACCAATTTTGGTGCTCAAGCCCCCAATGAATGTGGAATCCCAAGAGAAGTTGAATTTGTTGAGCGGCTTACTCCAAGTAACTCAAGACAATCCGAATAAGCGGGTCTTATTCAACCTACCAAAATTGCGCACCACAATGGGAAGCCAAAGGCGCCTGACACATCAAACGCTGACCAATTAACGTTAACTACAGTCGTATTAGCCTCACTAATCGATTCAGTTGGTTAAAACTATTAGCCCGAATGGCAACGCTGGCAGACCAGAAGCTGAAGCCAACCAGAGCCAAACACAGCTGCATCCAGCCTAGCAATGGAGGCACCCGCGATCCAACCCGAGACCCGATGATCAATAAGCTGTCATCGTCAATATCGCAGTCGCCGCTATTGCTGGAACTGCGCCATAGCCGGTATGGCTGGTGCGACGACTGCTGCTGAGATGGCAGCTCGTGAGCAGGCAAAAACAGGACATCCTCCGGCTGATGCTCCTGAAAATTCCAAATCTAAGAATCATTTCCAGCCAAAACAGAATGCAATGCAAACAAAGGTGTAAAGGCAGCACCTGCAAATTTTATACCAAACTCAAGTTCTTTTTTAATTCCTGATATTTGAAAAAGGCTCAAGATTTTTGCATGTATTCTGGAATCTGAGGCCATACTCGTGTAAAATTAGGATTTGAGGCAAACATTTGATATTGTGGGCTGGGGTACTGCGCAGAATGTCAGGCATTGGCAAACTCTGGCCTCTGTCTCTGACTCTCCACTAGTCGCCTTGATCCATTGCAACTTTTGTCTTCTTTTCTGTTCCTCTTCTCTCTCGTCCCTTGCCTCTCCTCTCTTTCTCTCGTCTCTGCTCTCTCATCTCTCCTTTCTTCTCTTTTATCTCTTCTCATTTCTCTCTCTGCTCTCTTTTCTCTCTCTCCCTCTTCTCACTCCTCACTCT
>NIVC01004387.1:0-47736 GCA_002269645.1 Macrostomum lignano
AGATGATGAGATACTAGTTATCAGGATGTTAAATATCGGCAAGCCCTTATTAGTTACTCAATAAACGGTCGTTGTCCTCCCACACCGCCCTTCCCACTCCGCAGTGTTCTTCCTAGACGAGCGGCTGCCGGTCCGTTCGGCGTGCTGCTGAATCACGATGACAAGTACGCCGAGGTGCGGAAGGCGGTGTCAGACAGGTTCGGCATCGATCAGCGCCTCATTGTGCTGGCAGCGGTTATCTCTTCAACTGTGCTGGTTAGCGTTGTATTTTTGGATTGATCGCACTACTACTCATTAGTAGCAAGTAACGCATTTTTTAACTCAATTGTTTTAAATCTCGGCAGAACTTCCCATCGGACGAGCAACAGATTAAATATTTGGCTTCTGGTAGTTCGCTATTCGCCTACCTGATGCCGTCAGCTGTGCCGATCGTGTCCGTGACCCCGGCCGTGACCCCAGCCGTGACCCCGGCTACCCGTCAGCCAGTTTGCAACGGCAGCAATGGCCCCAGCGCCAACAGCCAGCTGTCAAGGAACAGCTCAGTGAACAGCCTGGCCGAGCAGTTGCCCGATCAGCAGCAGACACAAAGCCTGCAGTCATCCTCATCGTCCGCGTTGATGTCTAGAACTCTGGGATTTGCTCTAGTGTATCATCGAAAGCAGGTTCGCATGGATGTGTACTTTCTATCTTATCACAAAACCAGGCTGTCTCTGTTTAGCCTGCCATGCGTGCTGCCTCTGCTGCCGGATGAAGAACTCCGACGTTTATCGCTGCATTTGGATGCAGGTGAGCTGTTGTGCGAATTGGCTAATCCCCTGGTGTTATGAGGGATTAGCGGCCCACTGACTCCCCAGGTGTTATGAGGGATTAGCGGACTAATGACTCCCCAGGTGTTTTGTTATGAGGGATAGCGGGCCACTGACTCCCCAGGTGTTATGAGGGATTAGCGGCCCACTGACTCCCCAGGTGTTATGAGGGATTAGCGGCCCACTGACTCCCCAGGTGTTGTGAGGGATTAGCGGACTACTGACTCCCCAGGTGTTATAAGGGATTAGCGGACTACTGACTCCCCAGGTGTTATAAAGGATTAGCGGCCCACTGACTCCCCAGGTGTTATAAGGGATTAGCGGCCCACTGACTCCCCAGGTGTTATGAGGGATTAGCGGCCCTCTGACTCCCGAGGTGTTATGAGGGATTAGCGGACCTCTGACTCCCCAGGTGTTATGAGGGATTAGCGGCCCTCTGACTCCCCAGGTGTTATGAGGGATTAGCGGACCTCTGATTACCCAGGTATTATAAGGGATTAGCGGACCTCTGATTACCCAGGTATTATAAGGGATTAGCGGACCACTTATTCGGAACGCTTAACATCCTACATCAACATCGATCCCGCAGGTGAAGCGCCTTGTAACTCCCAAGCCGGAGTTTCCCCATTCCAATCACGCCACCTTAGGCGACATGGTGGGCGCCTCCGGCGAGTATCCATTCCAGGTGAAGTGCATCAATAGCACCGGTCTGGCCTGCGCCCTGTGTCCCTGGTACCGGTTCTGCCGCGGCTGCCTTGTGCCGTGCGACGATTCCATCTATGACACGTCACGCTCTGACCATCTGGCTGTAGACTGGGAGCATACAGCTTTGCACCTGCGCTATCAGGCCTCGCTAGAGAGGGACTTTGCTACTGATCCATCTTTGCAGCAATTGCAAAAGGTTTGCAGCTTGGGTTGTAAGCTTCTTTGTTTAGGGTTGCTGCTATAGTTCACGATCTCGTAATAATGCTTATAACTGGCTTAGGCGTCTCATAACCTAGTCACCCTTAAAACGGTCCTGTGTCGTTCTAGGATTCAATAATGTCTGTCTAGGTGTCGCCATATCCACTCAGGCGTCCTTGGTACCCGTCCGTGTTCATATAGGCGTCCTTGGCACCCGTTCCATGTAAATATAGGCGTTCTTGGCACCCGTTCCATGTTCATATAGGCGTCCTTGGCACCCGTTCCGTGCTCATAATAGGCGTCCTTAGAGTTGGCACCCGTTCCGTGTTCATATAGGCGTCCTTAGAGTTCGCACCCGTTCCGTGTTCATATAGGCGTCCCTGGCACTGTTGCGCTTCCGTTCCGTGCCCTGGACACTGTCCAGTGTTCATTTAGATATCCTTGACACTGTCCCATTTCTACCTAGAGGCGTCCATGACACTGTCCCGTGCCCATGTATGATAGTCTTTAACTCTCTTGGTTTCTTTATTATTGTTAATAAGTAGGAGAATGCGACTTTCTATTCTTTATCAAGGTTGTCGCCGAGCCAATGAACCTGGACGCCTGCTTTCGCGCCTTCACCCGCGTCGAGGAGCTTAACGACAAGGACACCTATTTCTGCTCCAAATGCCGCGAGCACCGCACTGCCAGCCTGGCCATGCGGCTATGGCGCCTGCCTCCCATTCTCATTCTGCACCTCAAACGCTTCCACTTCGTGGCTAATCGGTGGTGAAGTCGCACAAAGTGGTCACCTGTCCTACTCGCGGTCTCCGGCTGCAGCCGCACGCCAGTCCCGGGGCGCCCGCCGCCACAGACGATGCCCAATACCATCTCTACGCTGTGATCTGCCACTCTGGCATACTGGGCGGCGGCCATTATGTGTCCTATGCGAGAAACTCCACCGGCCAGTGGTACCTGTTCAATGACAGCTCTGTCAAGGTGGGCGTCTGCCAAAATTATCTCATTACTATGCTAATGTGCTTTTACACGTGTTAGTTACTCTTCAGTTCATCTACTCTCTACAGTGTCGGCTATCTACTCTCTTGATCCACTATCCACTCGCTCGATCCACTCTATACTCTTTCTCTCTCTACTCTCTCAGTCCACTCTCTACTCTCTCAGTCCACTCTCTACTCTCTCAGTCCACTCTCTACTCTCTCAATCCACTCTCTACTCTCTCAGTCCACTCTCTACTCTCTCAGTCCACTCTCTACTCTCTCAGTCCACTCTCTACTCTCTCAGTCCACTCTCTACTCTCTCAATCCACTCTCTACTCTCTCAGTTCACTCTCTAATCTCTCAGTCCACTCTTGACTCCTTCAGTCCACTCTGTACTCTATCTGTCTACTCTCAGTCTTTCTACAAATTACTTTGCACACTTATTCACATTCACGCCACATTGCAGCCGGTGTCTGAGGACCAAGTGGACATGACAACCGCCTATTTGTTATTCTACGAGCGGGACGATACTAAATTGGAGAAACTGCTGCCGGATGTCACCGGGAGGGCGCCGTGCGAGGGACCGATTCAGGAGGACGAGGTGGACACCGAGATGCGCAAGATGTGCAGCCTGCAGTGATGCCCGTCCCGACTCACTGACCGCCTGTCTGTCTGTCTGTCTGTCTGTCTGTCTGTCTGTCTTTCTGTCTGTCTGCCTGTCTGCCTGTCTGCCTGTCTGTCTGTCTGTCTGTCTGCCTGTCTTTTTGTCTGCCTGGCTGTCTGTCTGCCTGGCTGGCTGTCTGTTTGTCTGTCTGTCTGTCTGTCTGTCTGTCTGTTTGTCTGTCTGTCTGCCTGTCTGTCTGTCTGTTTGTCTGTATGTCTGCCTGTCTGTCTGTCTGTTTGTCTGTATGTCTCTCTGCCTGTCTGTCCGTCTGTCTGTCTGTGTCTGTCTGTCTGCCTGCCTGTCTGTCTGTCTGTCCATCTGTCCGTCTGTCCACCTGTCTGTGTGTCTGTCTAGCGCGCCAAAGACCCGCGCACTGATCCAGCTGGGCTGTGAGAACTGCAGACTGCGGCAAGCAAACAATAATCATCCCATTGTGATTTCCCTATTATTAGCTTTGCAGTGTTGCTTTTTCCCCGAATTGTTTGCGCATTCTCCAATCGCGATTGCTACATGCACTTTTGCCAGCGCCTCCGATGCTTCTTGCCCGTATCCAGAGCGTGTGCAGGGGTTTGTAATGCTGTCCGATATAGATTATTGCTATGTGTAACAGTATGGCCGAGTAAAACACAGTTACTTCAATGGGGGCACAATTACTATATGATAATATTGCTAACACCGTGTTGTATGGATATTCCTATTTATAGACATTTTGTGCGCTTTTTTATTTTTCTACAATTCAGACTTGTATCTGTAAGTTGATTTAGTAGGCGTAAGCGATGTTTCTATTTGAAGCGCTATGAAGCAGCGGCCAGCGGCTGACGCAGGTGGTGCCTTGCTATGTACACCTAATTGTGTTTTCGATGTGCGAGTCTTCAATGGGAACACGTTCATGTATATTGGTCAGTTAAAAAAGGTTCAACGTGAGCCTCACGTTGGCTCGCCTGGCCGCTGCAAGCCCTCCTCTTATCAGTGCCACTTCTGTTGTCTAAGCTCTCCCATTCTCTAAGCAATATTCAGGACTTGCTATTCGAATGTAGAATAGATTATATATATGCTATTGCTTATATATAATGCGTATTTGTTGGCTTGTGATCGATTTAATAATTCCGCGCTAAAAAAAATACAGACTCACCTGCGCCTTCTGATCCGCGTCTAACCTTGTCGCTTCTGTATTGTGCTGTTTTACTTATCCTAAATGGGATTTTCACTATTCCCTGTCTTACCATAGGGGCTGAGGACCTAGAATATGCCAAAATGGGATTCTTATGGTTCCATATCTCCCTGTATGAGTTGGCAGCCTAAAATATCCCAAAACGGGATTATTATGGTTCCATATCTCCCTGTATAAGTTGGCAGCCTAAAATATCCCAAAATGGGATTATTATGGTTCCATAACTCCCTGTGTGAGTTGGCAGCCTAAAATATCCCAAAATGGGATCATTATGGTTCCATATCTCCCTGTGTGAGTTGGGAGCCTAAAATATCCCAAAATGGGATCATTATGGTTCCATATCTCCCTGTATGAGTTGACAGCCTAAAATATCCCAAAATGGGATTATTATGGTTCCATATCTCCCTGTATGAGTTGACAGCCTAAAATATCCCAAAATGGGATTATTATTGTTCCATATCTCCCTGTATGAGTTGACAGCCTAAAATATCCCAAAATGGGATTATTATGGTTCCATATCTCCCTGTATGAGTTGGCAGCCTAAAATATCCCAAAATGGGATTATTATTGTTCCATATCTCCCTGTTTGAGTTGACAGCCTAAAAATCCCAAAATGGGATTATTATGGTTCCATATCTCCCTGTTTGAGTTGACAGCCTAAAATATCCCAAAATGGGATTATTATGATTTCACATCTCTCTGAACCCGCGAAGTCGTAGCTACTTATCAACTTATCTGGCACTTATTCAGCATTGTCTTTCTTCCCCCGTTTGTGAGTGACTGGAATTGCTCCTTGTCCTTCCTCAGAGACTGTGACTTTGATTTTTGTCTTATATTGTTTCTTTCTAATTATTTTCCGAATAATATTCCTGATCTGCTCTCGTCCTGAGCTCCATTATCCCAATGGCTATCTGATTATTCGCATGCTTTCTAGTTGAAATTAATTTGATAATTCTTAACGCGATCGCAGCATGTCTTATTAAATTTGTGTTTTTACCTTGATTGATGTTCTTCATCGCTTAACTCAAATGGCATATGCACATGTGTACATTGCTGCAACCTTGCTGATAGCGAACTGTTTAGTAGCAGGATATCAATGAATACACTTGTGTATTGTTGCGGTTTAGAACACTTCTATATAAATCTATTTATAAATAATATCATAATAAATATTCAATACTAATGTGGGATAATTATATTGTTATTATGTGTACACACGGACTCGCAGCATTGGCTGGTTTATAACTAACACTGGGAGCTGATTTCAGCTTTCATTTTACATGAATTTTTATTGAATTATAGTCAGTGATGAAGATAATGGTATTAGTCCCTAATTGGCACTGTCCCAAAATATATTCTGCTGTAGGTTTCGTCTATTTAATGATTTTAGTTCAAAATGAAAATACATTATTTATTATAAGTAGCTCGTATACAACTATGCAGTATCTCATCATTAATGATAAGAGTTTATCGCGCAAACAGTTTTATATTGCACAAAGTCTGTTTGCTGTTCCAGTGGGCGGGTTGACACACACACACACACACACACACACAGTGCTCACCTGTTTGCATGCACCGGGTTTTCTTCATTGCGGAATGCGGAGCTCTATAAACTTTTGGCAATTTGCCCTCCAAATCGATATGAAAGCTGCTCATGAACAGTGAGTTGAGCTGTCAGTTGGCTGTTGGTTAGTGCGCATGCGTCAGCCCATGCAGTGCGTGGGCGGGGCGTCGGCGGATTGAATGGCTGGGCTAAGAGCTCGCATTGAATGTATTATACGATACTGATTGCCAACAAAGGAAGTTGTCGCCGCATTTCTTTTTGGCATCCAAAATCAAGCCAAGAGACTGAGGGCGCCCATCAAGAGACAGGGGCGCTAATCAAGAGACAGGGGTACTCACCAAGAAATACGGGCACCCACCAAGAGAAAGGGGGCACCCACCAAAAGAAAGGGGCACCCACCAAGAGAAAGGGGCACCCACCAAGAGAAAGGGGACCCACCAATAAACAGGGGCACCCACCAAGAGACAGTTAGCGGCCCACCAAGAGACAGGGGCACCCAACAAGAGACAGTGAGCGGCCCACCAAGAGACAGGGGCACCCACCAAGAGACAGTTAGCGGCCCACCAAGAGACAGGGGCACCCTAACTGAGACAGTTAGCGGCCCACCAAGAGACAGGGGCACCCACCAAGAGACAGTTAGCGGCCCACCAAGAGACAGGGGCACCCACTAAGAGACAGTTAGCGGCCCACCAAGAGACAGGGGCACCCACCAAGAGACAGTTAGCGGCCCACCAAGAGACAGGGGCACCCAACAAGAGACAGTTAGCGGCCCACCAAGAGACGGGCACCCTAACTGAGACAGTTAGCGGCCCACCAAGAGACAGGGGCACCCACCAAGAGACAGTTAGCGGCCCACCAAGAGACAGGGGCACCCACCAAGAGACAGTTAGCGGCCCACCAAGAGACAGGGGCACCCACCAAGAGACAGTTAGCGGCCCACCAAGAGACAGGGGCACCCAACAAGAGACAGTTAGCGGCCCACCAAGAGACAGGGGCACCCTAACTGAGACAGTTAGCGGCCCACCAAGAGACAGGGGCACCCACCAAGAGACAGTTAGCGGCCCACAAGAGACATGTGTACATGTAATTTGAAATAAAAAAATATAGAAATTTTCTAATTGCTCGTCTGCGGGAAGATTTTCCAAGACAAATTGTAACAAGCCGCAAGTGACTGGCTGCGCAGAATCTCATAAATAGGTCTATTTACATTTCAATGCAATTTTTTACCCCTAATTTCCGACAAACAGAACCAAAAACGGAAATGATTTGAGAAAATTAGAGAGAACAGTTGTTAATTCCAGATCCACATGAAAATTCTCTTTAATACTATTTTAACACCCTGAGCTTGAGTCCACCTTGGGCCAGGAGTTCAGTTAAAACGTGAGTCAGCCAAGCTTTAAGTTGCACCACGTCTCCAAAAGTGTTAAAATCCTCACCCAAAACTCTGCACCTGCAGCTTCACATAGCAGCCACTGCATTTGCCGTTCCCATGGAGAAGGAAGGGATTTAGGTATGGGAAACTAAGTCTGCCAGGTGACGGACAGGCCCAGACGGTCACTAAGGTGGCGTTGGTTGGCTGTTGGCTTTATAGAACTGGATTTTCCATCTATTCAGGTGCAGAGTGTCACACTATTTCACCCCCCGTCTCTCTCTCGCACCTCTCCTTTATTGGCAAGTCCAAGGAAACTTTAAACCAGTGTCTGGAGTTGACAACTCTCCATCCCACATAAAATCCTCATTTTCATCCAGCCACTTACATGCAATACGACTAGGCATATTTTAACGTTTTACAATTTTCAACAAAAATGATCATAATCCAAATACTAAAAAATGGTAATGATGCTATAGGGCAGGGGCCGGTAAACTATTTTCAACTTAAGGGCAGATAGAGAACCTAGCACAGGACTGCGGGTCAGAGAGAGGAGAGTGGAGAGGAGAGGAGAGAGGAGAGAGAAGTGAAAGTAGGAGAGAACGGGAGAGGAGGGGAGAGAGAGGAGGAGAGAGGGGAAAGAGGAGGGGAGAAGGGAGAGGAGGGGAGAGAGAAGATAGAGAAGGGGAGAAAGGAGATAGAGAGGAGGGGAGAGAGAAGTGAGGGAGGAGAGAGAGGAGAGGAGACGAGTTGGGAGAGGGGAGAGGAGGAGAGAGGGGAAAGAGGAGGGGAGAAGGGAGAGGAGGGGAGAGAGAAGTGAGGGAGGAGAGAGAGGAGAGGAGACGAGTTGGGAGAGGGGAGAGGAGGAGAGAGGAGATGGGAGATGAGAAAAAAGAGGAGATTAGGGGAAAAAACTCAGAAGAGAAACAAGCCTTTATCGGGCCGAATTGCTATTGTGAAGTTTCAAAGGACCCGACAGTGCCGGATAGAGAGGGCTTCATGGGCCGGAGTTTTGCGATTCCTGCTACAGGAAAACACTGATTTGAAAGCTTAAAATCTACAAGCTACAGAAGCTACAAATTTTAACAAAATACAGTAGCTAGTATAGCTGTTCTAATTTAGTTTAGAAAACTTAAGTATGACAAGGTGACGTGTGTGACAAATTGGATACATACTCCAGTTACTCCAGATTTTTGGTCCAGAATCTCTTGTCAAGTCCCAATTTTTTGGGGGGCTGCCTGAGTCACTTCAGCACTTCCCACGCCTCCACACACAGCACACAACAGCACAGCAGACGGTTGGGCACAGCAGCTTCAGAACTGACGCTGGCTGGCGGGGGAGGAGCTAAAAATAGAACACTGCCCCCCCCTGCCCCACCCCCTTCCAACGCCGGCTATAAATGCGAGGCCCCGGCGGCGGCCTCCAAGCCCTCCACTTTTCTACGAACTCATTCGCAACTGCCAGTCAGACGCAAAAGGCAAAAGAAGACAAAACAACAAAGGAGCAAGAAAGCAGACAGCAGACATGCAACGATTAAACGGCAGCCTTCTCATTGCTCTGGTATTCACCATGGCCCTGTGCATCGCCACACTGGACGCTGTGGCCCTGTCTCCATCCGGGGCTCTGCGACTGGAGCTGAACCGCAACTCGGCCGCCAGCGAGACCTACTTGATGCGGCAGCGGCCGGATTCCGAGTCCCCAGCGGCAGCACTGCTCAGCCGAAAGCGACGCGGACCTGAGAACGTGCTCATGCGAGCCTACCAGTGCAACCTGTACCGGAAGCAGGGCAAGAAGCCGCCGCCCAGCCTGAAGTGCTGAAGTGTCCTCCGCTCCGGCCGTTACACCAAATTTGACAGTTTAACTCTTGTGCTGCTCTCGCTAATTAGCGTTGCTATGATGCTGTGATGCTGTACTCTCTACATCATCAATGAATAGTTGAACTCAGCTAGGAAACTGGCTTTGTAATTGCGCTGGCCAACCAACTCAATTATTCCGCGAAGTTGTCTTTGAAATTTACATTATTTTAAATTTGTGCATGTTTATTCAGCTTGCTTCACGCGCAAACCAGTCACAACCCACATCTTTACACAGTTCATATGACCTCCAGCTGCTCATACCGCTTGTGCCCTCCTGACCTCAAGTGAGCTCGGCTCTCAGCTGTTTCTCATTGCTCACTAATTGCTCACAATTGAAAGTCTAAAAAAGTGCCGCCGATTGTATTCAATCGCAAATTTTCTGAGCATTTTTTGCTTATAAATTGAATAAAATAACTGACTGGATCAGAGTTCGATTAAACAAATCCTGCCTTGG
The DNA here is from genome assembly GCA_002269645.1 of Macrostomum lignano. Lineage (NCBI taxonomy): Eukaryota > Metazoa > Platyhelminthes > Macrostomidae > Macrostomum > Macrostomum lignano. The sequence continues at coordinate 9,765 of NIVC01004387.1, forward strand.
ATTTTATTTCTTCCGTCAATAAATAAACGAAAAGTTCGACGAGCCTGCACTTAAAGCATCGGCAAAATGAGGGCACAAGTGGAAGCAATTGAGCTGTCAGGTGGTATCTCTATGTGCCAGCGCCTATAGGCCCTGGCCTAGCCATGCTGTGCCAGCGTGCGCACCGCAGACACACAGAGGAGAACAGATAATAAGAAGACAGAGAGGAAGGAGTCACCGACTCTGCCACTTGCTCACTGCAAGAGTTTGACTGCACTTAGAACTTTGTTACGGTAGGGGGGGGGGGTCGCCCAGCGCACAAGTTGCCAATGCAGATTGATGGGAATTTTCACGCTCGCTGCAGAGAGAGAGAGAGAGAGAGAGAGAGAGAAAGAGTTTTAGCTTTCGCATTCCACCTATATAGTCTGGTTGCTCCTGGTTACCAGAGCGCGCCGGCCGGCATTGAAGTGTTTGTTTGTGGGTGGGGCGAGTAGTTATTTTATAGCAGCACTGCAGACCGAACTGGGAGGGCTGGCGCACAATGCACCCGGCCAGTAATAGAGAAGCGATAGGAATGCGGCCACGAACTCCAACGTTTGCCAAGGAGTTCTAGATAAGTACATGTACATCTGGATAGAAAGTTAACTGCTAGCGAACTGGCACTGATTTTGGCGCTTTGACATCAAACACCTAGCTGGCTTTGGGCACTGATTTTGGCGCTTTGACATCAAACACCTGGCTTTGGGCACTGATTTTGGCGCTTTGACATCAAACACCTAGCTGGCTTTGGGCACTGATTTTGGCGCTTTGACATCAAACACCTGGCTTTGGGCACTGATTTTGGCGCTTTGACATCAAACACCTAGCTGGCTTTGGGCACTGATTTTGGCGCTTTGACATCAAACACCTGGCTTTGGGCACTGATTTTGGCGCTTTGACATCAAACACCTGGCCTGGGCACTGATTTTGGCGCTTTGACATCAGACAACTGGCCTGGGCACTGATTTTGACACCCCTAGAGACAAACTTAGGATTAAAGAAGCTAACGAAAATCTAAGGATAGAACCTTGTTAGAAAAATTGCAAGCATACATGTAGCACCCTATATAACTTTGACCAAAGGGGGGCACATGCCCCCCATGTTCCCTCCTTTGGTCAAGGTCAGGGTCAGGTGAATGGGCAACTCATTGCAAGTCGCGATTTTCGTCTTAATGTGCGGTATGTAAACCAAAGGATAGTTGTTAGCGAGCCACCAGTTTCCAATCCAGATAGCTATAGTTTTAGAACTCCATGGATATATGTTCACCGAAGCATGACGTCAACGCGGTTCTTTTATTTCTTAGAAATTTCCGCCGCCGTTTAAAAATAAAAAATGGAAGTTTTCTGACTGCAAGAGATAGGAGAGCAGTGACGCGCAGATATGTAGTCAAGTTTTTTCAAAGTATTTGCAGCACTTTACAGGCAATTGTTGTGCAATTTTATTTCAGATTGTCTGTCTGCTTAACCGCGCATGCGACTGTTCAGTAGATGAAGCGAGTGCGTAGCAAATATAATATTTGGAAGCCATTTTACACTTAGAGCAAGCAATTTAATTAATCAGTGGGGAAGGGAAATCACGCGCTATAAGATTGATTTCTTAGTAGTCTATGGCCCAAACTATGGGCTCTGAGGCGACCAATATAGTAATCGGAGCACTAATTTAATCATTTCCAGTGTCACTGGTGCTGGATTTGTGGAGTAAGCAATAAAGCACAAACATTTAGAGAAATATAAAACTGAGCACACAACTGAGCTGAAACTAAAGCGTAACTACACCTTTTCATGTTCAATTTTGATCAAAGTCCAGTTCTAAAAAAAGCTAGCGGAAATTCAATTCAGACAATTTAGACTGGGGCCCAGTCTAACCCACAGACAGATAGCAGGAGAAAGAACTGGGTGTGCTAGAATCAGTGAGAGAAAAGTTTTTTTGCTGGCTCTACGCTAGTTATAAGCTGCTGGCGCGGGGGGGGCGAAGTCTCGCGAACGAGGGATTCCAACCATAGACAGTGAGAATTTGGCCTCCACTGAAGGAATGGAGAGTGAGCCATCTAGTGTTTATAGAATCTGTGGTCTAACCCCAGTTCAAAACATTATAACACGACGAAGTGTGCATTTAACAACATAGTCTATGGCCAAACCGTGGTAATCTATGGGCCGTATGCAGAAAGCCTAGTCCAGACTAGCTAGTCCGTACTTGGGTAGTTCAGTCTATAGTCTATGGTCCAGCTAGCCTAGTTCTGCTATAGTAGACTGGTCTAACTTTGTGTTTCTGCATACCAAATCCAAGTCTAGACTAGCTTTTCAAGACCGGACTACCCTAGACAGAGATTTCTGCATACGGCGGGCCCATTAAGTAAACAGAGTTTGAAAGTAAGCATGCGGTCCTAAAATATAGTCAGCTCACGCGTAGTTCGATCTGATTCACTTCAGTGATTAAAAATGCAGTTGTGCAGTAAACCGTAGATGTTGTAGATCACTGTAGACCTGCCATTGCCAGTAGTGTTGGTCAGCGTCGTTGCGGTGGTGATATTATTTGTTCCACTGTGTTCAGAGACTGGCTCATCACTGTCAATGAATCGATCATCACAACATGTTTCTCTTGATTAGGCGGCTCAACAGTGGTGTTAGCAGGCTATTGGGCTTTAGGAGTCACGTCACAGCCACGAAGCAGTGCACGTTACATTCTTAGTTCTTACACAAAGCAGGTTTCCAGTAGTTCCTGGACATTTTTTCCAGATATTCCATCTGTAGGCCTGTAGAGGTGTAGAAATCTTGGACTCAGGGAATGCATCCTTGATCCCTGATAAATCCTTGAGGGAATGCGTCAATAAATCTTTGATTTGATCCGTGGACATTCCAAGAAATAATTTCATTTGGAAAGTGCAGCAGGTCGATTATTTTTCTTTTCTCGGTAGTTCCATTCTCTTTTTGAGTCAGTAAAGCTAGCTCTGCTTTATTCTTCTCTCTCTTCTCGTCTTCAACGTGCATCTAACGAGACTGCAACCTTTTGTCTATGGTAATTCGTAGTATTTAAATGTAATTATATATAGCTGCTGCGTGCTTTAATAGTCTATGGCACTCTTGCGATTAATCCTACATTCTAACCGAAATGTTTCATTGAAATTGTTAGATGCTAAATGGTATACGCGAAATTATTGTGTTATTATTCATCTCGCTGCAGCATTGCGATAGAGAATGGTCTATGGCCCTATCGTATTGTTGCATCTGAATGAGCACAGCTCGCTCGGTATTAAAATAAAATGAAAGAAAGAAGCAGCCGAAGGGGAGAGCAAGCTAAGGCTTTAAAAATTTTACCTAAAGGCCGGCTACACAAATTGTCAAACTCGGAAATTCTCTTTGAATTTGAATTTCTTTGAATTCTTTTGAATGCAAAGAAAGTCTTCTAATTTTTCATTTTTATATTGTTTTTCAGCTCGTTTTTACTGGTTTATAATGACCTTCAGCTGTAGGAGTGTAGAGGGACTGTATGCACCCATTGTCACACAGCCAACGAGAGGCATTGCTGCCCATTCCGCCAACTCCGCTTAGTGTACAGCGGCCCTAACTTTATTTATCGTTAAGCATGTACACATCACTGCGCCTTGGGGGTTGGTCCTTCAGGGCGTTAATTGCACGAGCAGAGCCAAGCCGAGATTCCAAATTAGCCCCAAATTAAGTTGACTGCACTTGGAATCGAGCCTGGGCCGCTGGCACATCAGAGCGCCACGCGGGACCGCTGGGCTACGCCCTCCGAGATGTAGAGAAGATAGTGTTAGGAGACAGAGAGCAAAAAGTTTTGAACAATCCGCTTGGCTTTCAGCATACGTCAAACAGTTAAGTCTGTCCACTGAAACAGACTTTTTGTTCCAAGTTGCAATCGAATTGCTGCAGAGATTTATTGCTTCTGGGCAAGTGCTTATCTGTTCAGTAGCTAAGTGTCGGGGGTTTCAGGCTCTAGATTGTCCAGCAAATACACGAATAGGCTCACACATTGCTTTGATTAAATTTACACATGCAGCAAAAATAAGTGCTTAGCAAAGCGAATAGAAAGTCGGCTTGAAGCGACAACCGTCTAAATAATTGAAAACAGAACAACGGGTATAAAAAATTGATTTTCAAATTATTCACCGAAACTGCAAAAAACTGAAGCACAAAACCAAGTCTTGTACGGTAAATTAGTGCTTCCAATTAACACGCGTCTTGCACAGCAATTGACTACAGGGAACTTGAAGATTTTAGTGAGAGAAGAAGAAAACTAAATGGAGGTAGGTAGAGCATGAAAGTGCCGGAATACAATGTTTAACAAATAAAGTATTCATAGGGACTCGCGAGGCAATGAGGGAACACAGGTTGTTGTCAGGCTAAAAGCCAGAATCAAAGGTATAAAAACAAACGGTTTACGTGTGGCTGCGCGACTAGTCTCGCTTTCGATGTGTTTCGCTTTGTCGCTGGATTGCTTGTTTAGGCTTGTCCCGCTGGTTGCCGCAGCGCCGAGATGAAGGAGTTGGAGGCTGGTGAAGGTTTGCCGAGTGGGTGTATGCGGAGTGGGGTGTATGCGGAGTGGGGTGTATGCGGAGTGGGGTGTATGCGGAGTGGGGTGTATGCGGAGTGGGGTGTATGCGGAGTGGGGTGTATGCGGAGTGGGGTGTATGCGGAGTGGGGTGTATGCGGAGTGGGGTGTATGCGGAGTGGGGTGTATGCGGAGTGGGGTGTATGCGGAGTGGGGTGTATGCGGAGTGGGGTGTATGCGGAGTGGGGTGTATGCGGAGTGGGGTGTATGCGGAGTGGGGTGTATGCGGAGTGGGGTGTATGCGGAGTGGGGTGTATGCGGAGGGGGGTGAATGCGGAGTGGGGTGTATGCGGAGTGGGTAGGGGTGGCTGCGAAGGGGGGTGGGTGTGGAGGAGGGGTGGGTGCCAGATGAGGGAGCGCTGCCATTGCAGGAGTGGCTACAGAAGGGCCTGTTGTAGTCGGGCCGGCAGTACCAGGAGCGGCGCACAGGGCGGCAGGGGGAGAGGCAGCCGCAGCAGATGGTCAGGCCCAGCCGTGGCCAAAATCGCAGCTGGGAATGCGGGTATGCCGCATGGCTACAGAGGCGCTTTGCACGAAGGACGAGCTGAGGCCGGCCCGGCTCACGGTTGCCAGGCGGCCGCTGAACTGCATCGACGAGGAAGGCTGCAGGCGGGGTCGCGACTGACCGGGCCGCATTCTGGGTGGGGAGAATCGCGAGGAAATTATCGTTACACTACTGATAGTAGCAAAAACCATGCTCAATTGCCAAGTTCTGCTCGAAAAGCGAGATCCTTAAGACCTTTTGGTTCAAGGAAAATTTGGAAAATGAAAAAGTTGTTAAGTCCCAATTCACAGAACAGTTACTGAAAGTGGCCAGTCCTTTGTCCGGGGGTGTGTCTGCCACTTCCGGCTCTTTGGGTTTCACTGTTAATATCCTCGTATCCAACGGGAGCTACGCAACTCAAGAAAGCTCATTTCCGTTGGCAAGGTCCTGCTTAACAAGGGTCAGAATTTATTCTAAATGCATGAAGACTTCGTTAGCAAAAGAATTGAAGAGAATCAAACTGACATCAAGTGCGATTTCAATCGCCAGAAAGATCTGCAAAAATTTCGCTTTGGCAACGCGCCAAGTTAGGGGAATAATTGCTATGAGTTGCTATGCAGCATTTATAGCTCAATGTTGCAAATGAGGACGGTCAGACACACGGCCAGATACAGTGAGACACACGGTCAGACACTCAGTCAGACACAAGGTCAGACACACAGTCATACACACGGTCAGACACACAGTCAGACACACAGTCAGACACACGGTCAGACACACGGTCAGACACACGGTCAGACACACGGTCAGACACACGGTCATACACACAGTCAGACACACAGTCAGACACACGGTCAGACACACGGTCAGACACACGGCCAGGCACACGGTCAGACACACGGCCAGACACACAGTCAGACACACGGTCAGACACACGGTCAGACACACGGCCAGGCACACGGCCAGACACACGGTCAGACACACGGCCAGACACACAGTCAGACACACGGCCAGACACACGGCCAGACACACAGTCAGACACACAGCCAGACACACAGTCAGACACACGGCCAGACACACGGTCAGACACACGGCCAGACACACGGCCAGGCCCGTACCCATGCATCAAGGCGGCGGATTGTCGCAGCTCCCTGGGGCTGAGGCAGCCCTGGCTGGCGCTCAGCAGGTTGTTGATCTGCTTGTGCGCAAAGTAGTCCATCTTGCTCTCGGCCAGCCCCGGCCGCAGCACGTTGCGCCGGCTGTTGTTCATCGCCAGTCCGGGCTGGTCGACGTCGCCGATGCTGTAAAAATCGTCGCAGCTGATACGCAGCTTGGCGGACTCTTCGCCGCCGAAGCTGTCAATCTTCTTGCGTCGAGGGCCATCGTCGTCATCATCGGACCCGGCATCCTGGATGGCAACCGCGGCGGCAGCGGCAGCAGCGGCGGTGACTCCGGCCTGATGGCTTCGTCGTTTTCGGCGACGCTGCCAGACGAAGACGGAGACGATGGCGGCCAGGAGCAGCAGCAGGATGAGCAGCACGGCGATGACCAGCAGCAGCACAGCCACCCCCGGCTGCCGCCGAAGGTCCTCTGTAGAAGACCAGCTGACTGTGGGCGGCCAGTCCGAGGCCGCCGGCGTCCCCAATTCGCAGAATTTGCCGCTCAGTCCGGCCGGACAGTCGCAGCCGAGACCGTCGGCCAAGTCGCGACAGACGCCGCCGTTTAGGCAGGTGAGGTTGCGGCAGTCGCGCAGGTTGACGGTGCACCTGGGGCCGCGGTAATTGAGTCGGCAGATGCACTGGAATCTGTTCACCAGGTCCACGCATTGGCCGCCTGGTGTGAGGGTGGGGCCAAGGGAAAATTGCGAATCAATTTCTGTGAGGGATCTCAATTGGCTTGGTAGCCGATAAAACATAAAATGGTGTTTTTATGACCGTAAAATATCGGGGTGTTTTTATGACCGTAAAATATCGGGGTGTTTTTATGACCGTAAAACATCGGGGTGTTTTTATGACCGTAAAACATCGGTGTGTTTTTATGACCGTAAAACATCGGGGTGTTTTTATGACCGTAAAACATCGGTGTGTTTTTTTGACCGTAAAACATCGGTGTGTTTTTATGACCGTAAAACATCGGGGTGTTTTTATGACCGTAAAACATCGGGGTGTTTTTATGACCGTAAAACATCGGTGTGTTTTTATGACCGTAAAACATCGGGGTGTTTTTATGACCGTAAAACATCGGGGTGTTTTTATGACCGTAAAACATCGGTGTGTTTTTATGACCGTAAAACATCGGGGTGTTTTTGTGACCGTAAAACATCGGGGCGTTTTTATGACCGTAAAACATCGGGATGTTTTTGTGACCGTAAAACATCGGTGTGTTTTTTTGACCGGTAGAACACCGGGTGTTTTATGACTGTAGAACACCGGGTGTTTTTATGACCGGTAAGTTTTGCCCAGTTCCAGCCGCTTGAGCAGGTTTCGTACTCAAACTAGCAAAACGCACTGCCCTTTCGTAATTGCTAGAGCTTCCTCTAGTTCACGCAAAGCTTCTAACAGGCTCATAACACACCTTGTAGTCACGTGACCCTTGTCATTTTTTGGTCGCCTTGTTTTCACGCACGCATTAAACAAGATTTTGTTTCACTTTTCTCCTCCTCTTCCCACCTTGGCCAAGTTGGAACTGAAAATGAAGCCACTCTGGGCAATGGGAAAAGCCAATTCAGAACTGGCTAACAGGGCTACTCAGGACCCGGCCTTTTCAATGTAGCCTCTCAATGCCTTTTACTGAGCCAGTGCTCGGGGGCAAGGGACTTGGAATCATGGAGTCTTGAAGCTAGCCATCTAGATTGTGAAAACAATAATTTTTATTGTTGATCTAGTATATTTTGCAATCGATGAAGCATTTTTTATGGATATATAAGGGAAAAAATAATTTTTAGGCCTTTAAGCCCTAATTCCTGGTGATGCAGTGTTTACGATGATCAGGTTTTGTGTGGCTAAGTTTCCACTCCGGATATTGTACATACAGTATATATAGAACTCCTTGCCGCCAAAGCAGTAATGCAGTGCGAGCGAAAGCAGCAGAACGCATAATGGGGGTTGTTGGTTGCTAGGGGTATCTGTTTTTACCCTGCTGGGAGCAACAACTGGGGGGGTCAAAATGGGTTTAACCAATGGTTTTCTCTGTTAGCAATATTCGCTATCCGCTATCTGCCACCTAAAATCCGCTATCCGCTACCTACGACCCTCTGTAGGCTATCTACCAACCATCCGTTATGCGCTATCCGCTATCCGCTCTCTACCCTCCGCTATCTACCATCCGCAATCTACAATCCGCTATCGACTATCTACCATCCGCTATCTACCATCCGCAATCTACCATCCGCAATCTACCATCCGCTATCGACTATCTACCATCCGCTATCTACCATCCGCAATCTACCATCCGCTATCGACTATCTACCATCCGCTATCTACCATCCGCTATTTACCATATGCTATCTACCATCCAGGTGTGCAAGGCAGCGAATCTTAAGCTTGCCAAAAAAGCCAAATGAGAAAATGGGCGCACACAGGTGGAGCTTTAAAGTGGCTGATTGGCAGATCTGTGAAAGAGAGAAGAGAGACCCCAAGCATCCACTTTCAGCTCGTCATATTCGCCCTGGCATAGCGGGTTTGTTTCACCTTGACTGCACCACCCCCCCCTCTCCTTCTCAGGTTGGTACGGGGCCCACCGTTGGCAACAGAGAGACCCGGTTTGGAGTGGCTTCTTCTGGCCTCTTCACCTGTGCGACTGCAAGCCCCAGGCCTGCAAGGATGGAGGGCTTAGAGAGTTTTTTGGGTGGAAAACTGCTTCAGGTCGCATCGGAGGAGGCGTGCTGCTGCTGGGAAGCTGAGAGAAATAATTCAGCCAGCTAGTTGAGATTATCGGGGAGTTTTTTGTCCAGAAACTTAAGTCTCCTCGACTTCGACTCCCCAGGGGATGGGAATGAGAGGCTGTGGGGCAGCCAGGTGGGCTGTGAAGGATCCGGAGCCCTGATTAGCGACCTTCTCGAACTCGCAATATTAATGAAACCTGATGTTTAGGGACTATCAGATGACTATTTTGGCTCTTACAGAAGTGTAGCAAGTTTCAACCTAAATGAAGAGAGATTGAAGCAGCAATTTTGCGGGCATTGAATTAAAGTTTTGACTTAAACTTTTGTTCGATTCATGCGGGCTTAATTTAGTCTATGGTATTAAAGGGATTGATTAACCTTTTTGCGCCGGAGCTAGAACATGGATGAGATGATCATCCATGAGCTAGAAGTATAAGATAATACCCCCAAAAACGAGTCCTCAGCCAACTTCATGGCCATAGACAACTTTTTTGGGGGTATTATCGTATTTAATCTTGGGCATAGCCCAGCCTGGGACCCTCACTAAAATGTGTATATGGCCGTGAAGATATTCTGCGAGGCTAAATCAATCAATTAATAAACTGAATCAATTGACATGGAAAATAGAGCTTCTCAAAACCCGTCGGAGTTTTTTATTTCTGAGGTGCTGCTCGACTTCTACGAAGAGAGTCCAACGCTTCAAGATGATCACAAATGAAGACATTGAAAGAGAGCTGTTGGCAAGTGCACCTGCGTCAACGAGGAAAAAGGCTGATTGGGCTATGAGCGTCTTTACTGAATGGCACGAGGCTAAGAAGACTGCTTGGGCTGATGGAACTCAACTGGCCTGATGGTGATTAAGAGTTGCGAAGAAATGAGCAAAGGCGATCTGAACTACCTGCTCAAGTTTTTTGTATTTGAAGTGAGAACCCACGAAGGTGAACGATACACCGCGTAACGGCTCTGGCTGTGGCTCTGGTTGCGGACGGTCCAGAGACGCCTCTGGTGGCTCCTGAAACGGTTGTCGTCGCGCTAGAGAAGGTTGGAATTTCTGTTCCGGAACCGAAAAGCAAGAGAATGAGAATAGAAGCTGACGGAGTCAACAACAAGGTAGTGATCTATTTCGACTAATGAATATCGTGTAGACTTGAGAGTTTCGTGTAACAATTCTTGTGAGGTACGAGTATGTCTGCCAGCTGTTGAGGTCTTGTTGTTTTGCTATGTTTATTAAAAACAGTTCAGTATGTTTTGCGTTATTCGATAATAAACCAATATATATTAAGTTATACTTATCCTTAATTTGAAATTTTCCAAAGGCCGTTTAATGGCCCGGTCGAAGAAATTACTTTTTTCTTGGCCCTGCCAGTTAAATGACGGCCATAGACTATTGGCTGGGCATGCCGGGAATTAAATACAAAAGCTCCGTTCCTGCCGACATGGTCAGCTGGGCTGACCATAGACTGTAGCCAGAATCTTATTGCGCCCCTGTGCAAAGCTTTTCTCGCCAAGAAGGGAGCATTTTGGACTCGGCCTGGAAAAATCTAGGGTCGACAAAAAGCAGTTTCAAAGTGCATTTTACTTAATGCTCTCTAAATAGATTATGCAGTGTGTACACTCGATATCTAGCTACATGTATAGACACTCCGGTTCACTTTCAAATCTGCAAGCAGGCCTTTTTGACAGAGAAAGCATTGCACCTACTTAATAAGCACTTAATTCGAGTAGTGCATCATTTTTGTTGAAAAATTAAATCTGCTACAACCATGGAAATTTTGCATGCATACATCGGATTCTGAGACTGATGATGTCATCACAGAGAATGCTGAAACCGAGTCGCTGCATTTCATTGCAGAAAAGTAGGACTTTCTTCACCATTTTTCTTATGATCAGCGCTGCTGACCATGCTCGGCTGAACGGCTACTGTGCAGCACAAAACTTATATTTTACCATAGACTGCAAAAAATTACCAGCAGTAAAGGCTGTTGGTCCATGGTCAGCTCTGCTGACTTAGTGCCCGCTGGGCAAAAAGATCATGGTACAATACGATTTCTTGTTACTATGATTTCTTAGAAAGGCCAGATTATAATTACTACACCTTTTCACGTTCAATTTTGAACAAAGTCCAGTTCTAAAAAAACTAGCGGAAATTCAATTCAGACAATTCAGACTGGGGACAATTTTGTCTATGGCTAAACCTCGCTTCCGTAGCAGAATGTTTTGAACTGGGTTTTGTTGCCCCAGTCTGAATTGTCTGAATTGAATTTCCGCTAGTTTTTTTAGAACTGGACTTTGTTCAAAATTGAACGTGAAAAGGTGTATTATACTGTGCTGCAACTTTCTTCTAGACTGCAGTGCTGCATGACAAGCTTCGTTTTCATCAAATGAAAGTGTCTATGGTTGAAACCCCCAGCGGGAACATAGCCAACTAAGCACCAAGGAGCGCCAGCCCCAATGGGTGCCAGCACCAATGGGCGCCAGAACCAATAGGCACCAGCATCAATAGGCGCCAGCACCAATAGGCGCCAGAACCAAGAGGCGCCAGAACCAAGGGGCGCCAGAACCAAGGGACGCCAGAACCAATGGGCGCCAGAACCAATGGGCGCCAGCATCAATAGGCGCCAGCACCAAGGGGTGCCAGAACCAAGGGGCGCCAGCACCAAGGGGCGCCAGAACCAAGGGACGCCAGAACCAATGGGCGCTAGAACCAATGGGCGCCAGCATCAATAGGCGCCAGCACCAAGGGGTGCCAGAACCAAGGGGCGCCAGCACCAAAAGGCGCCAAAACTAAGGAGCGCCAGAACCAAGTGGCGCCAGCACCAAGAGGCGCCAGAACCAATGGGCACCAGAACCAATGGGCACCAGAACCAATAGGCACCAGAACCAATAGGCACCAGAACCAATGGGCACCAGAACCAATAGGCACCAGAACCAATGGGCACCAGAACCAATGGGCACCAGCACCAATAGGCGCCAGAACCAAGAGGCGCCAGAACCAAGGGGCGCCAGAACCAAGGGACGCCAGAACCAATGGGCGCCAGAACGAATGGGCGCCAGCATCAATAGGCGCCAGCACCAAGGGGTGCCAGAACCAAGGGGCGCCAGCACCAAGGGGCGCCAGAACCAAGGGACGCCAGAACCAATGGGCGCTAGAACCAATGGGCGCCAGCATCAATAGGCGCCAGCACCAAGGGGTGCCAGAACCAAGGGGCGCCAGCACCAAAAGGCGCCAAAACTAAGGAGCGCCAGAACCAAGTGGCGCCAGCACCAAGAGGCGCCAGAACCAATGGGCACCAGAACCAATGGGCACCAGAACCAATAGGCACCAGAACCAATAGGCACCAGAACCAATGGGCACCAGAACCAATAGGCACCAGAACCAATGGGCACCAGAACCAATTGGCACCAGCACCAATAGGCGCCAGAACCAAGAGGCGCCAGAACCAAGGGGCGCCAGAACCAAGGGACGCCAGAACCAATGGGCGCCAGAACCAATGGGCGCCAGCATCAATAGGCGCCAGCACCAAGGGGTGCCAGAACCAAGGGGCGCCAGCACCAAGGGGCGCCAGAACCAAGGGACGCCAGAACCAATGGGCGCTAGAACCAATGGGCGCCAGCATCAATAGGCGCCAGCACCAAGGGGTGCCAGAACCAAGGGGCGCCAGCACCAAAAGGCGCCAAAACTAAGGAGCGCCAGAACCAAGTGGCGCCAGCACCAAGGGGCGCCAGAACCAATGGGCACCAGAACCAATGGGCACCAGAACCAATGGACACCAGAACCAATAGGCACCAGAACCAAGGGGCGCCAAACCAAGGGACGCCAGAACCAAGGGGCGCCAGAACCAAGGGACGCCAGAACCAAGGGGCACCAGCACCAAGTAGCGCCAGCACCAAGGGGCGCCATCGGATTAGGAATTAGAAGTTTTCTTTACCGCATTGATACGAGACTCTGACAAAAGTAAAACCTTTGGTGCAATCCCTCACCGTTGGCGCAGTAATCCTTCGGGCAGTCGTTGACGTTCTCCTCGCAGCCGCGGCCGGCCCAGCCGGGGTGGCAGCTACAGCTGAAGCCGCCGCCGTCGGGCAGGTTGCGACAGTCGCCACGATCGCCGCAGGGCCGGTCAGCGCAGGTTGTGTAGTTGAACTGGCAGCGGCTGCCGTAGAACCCCAACGGGCAGCTGCAGCTCCTCAGACCGCCTGCGAGCTCGCCGCCGCCTGCCGGTGTCGACGGATCCGCGTCCGCGGAGCTGCCGTTCTGTAAGTGCGCGCATCATGATCTCACTCATGACCTCACTCATGATCTCACCTATGACCTCACCTATGACATCACTCATGACCTCACTCATGATCTCACTCATGACCTCACTCATGATCTCACCTATGACCTCACCTATGACCTCACTCATGACCTCACCTATGACCTCACCTATGACATCACTCATTATCTCACTTATGACCTCACCTATGATTTTACTCATGACCTCACTTATGACCTCACCTATGACCTTACTCATGACCTCACTCATGATCTCACCTATGACCTTACTCATGACCTCACTCATGACCTCACCTATGACCTTACTCATGACCTCACCTATGAAATCACTCATTATCTCACTCATGACCTCACCTATGACCTCACTCATGATCTCACCTATGACATCACTCATGACCTCACCTATGAAATCACTCATTATCTCACTCATGACCTCACCTATGACCTCACTCATGACCTCACCTATGACATCACTCATGACCTCACCTATGATTTTACTCATGACCTCACTTATGACCTCACCTATGACCTTACTCATGATCTCACCTACGACCTCACCCATGACCTCACTCATGACCTCACTCATGACCTCACCTATGACCTTACTCATGACCTCACTCATGAAGTCGCTGATGACCTTACTCATGGATATACTCATAATCTCACTTATGAATTTACTCATGACCCCACTCATGACCTTTCTCATGACTTCACTCATGAACTCACTCAATAATGTTTAGTCATTAATGAACTCAGCCATTGAAACCAACTCTAATTAGTAAATTTTGCATCAAATCCTTTTGCCCACTACAGCGCATTCTCGTTTTTCACCCTTCCCTCCAACTCCCTGGCGTATCAGCACGTCATCCCGAGGTGAACTGAATTCCTCAGCATCTTTCTTTATCCCCAGCTTCATCCAGCCGGGCTAATTGGCAAAGCGAGACTCCGACGTTCGAAAATTTCGGGAAAAACTGAGAGAAGCCACGGGGAATTCGATGCAAATCCTCAAGTAATTGTGGGATAATGAGCAAGTTGCTCTGGATGCGAGCCAGCCGCAACGACCTGCGTGAGGTTTTCACCAATTTTTTCCAAACTGCGAGAAGTTTCGGCGAGTGAGATTTTATAAAAAAGGCACGTTTGATGAGATTCTTAATGAGACGGTATTGATCCGTCTTGCTCAGAGTTCTGTCGGGTCAAACTCAAACTCTGAGTGCATAAGTCTTTTAGATTTACTTATGCTCTCACTCATGAGAACTCACATAAACTCACTCATGACCTCACTCATGACCTCACTCATTATCTAACTCAGAAACTCACTCATGACCTCACTCATAACATCTCTCATAAACCAACTCATGACCTCACTCATGACGACATCTCTCATAAACTCACTCATGACCTTATTCATGACCTCACTCATGACCTCACTCATGACCTCACTCATGACCTCACTCATGTTCTCATTCAGGGACTCACTCATTACCTCACTCATGACCTTACTCATGACATCTCTCATAAACTAACTCATGACCTCACTCATGAGGACATCTCTCATAAACTCACTCATGACCTTATTCATGACCTCACTCATGACCTTACTCAGGAACTCACTCATGACCTCATTCACGTTCTCATTCAGGAATTCACTCATGGTCTCATTCAGGAATTCACTCATGACCTCTCTCATGATCTCACTCATAACCTCACTCATGACATATCTCATAAACTCACTCATGACCTCACTCATGAACTAACTCATGTTCACCTGCCTATGTGACTGCACTACATTTCGAAACCGTTTTGATATTTTACATCAATAGTCGCATATTCATTTTAAACTGGCGCCGAAAAATCGTTGTTCGTAAAGCCGTGAGAAACTGCACGCTGAATGCTGGCGGGATTTTGCGTGGGCGTGTGAATTAATGTCAAGAGAAGCGGCTTCATTGGCAAAAACAGCCAGAGCAGATCTCAGATGGCTGTTTACCGTTTCAGATCGAAAAAGTCTCAATTCTATGCTATACTAGATCAACCCACATAAGAATGTGTCCGCTGTTGTTCACGCTAATAGATAGTGTCCACTGGCTATTCACCATTGAGGCAGACCTTATCTACAGGTTTTTACTTTTCCAAAGCAACGCAACTTCCCTGTGAGGTCACTTTGCCATAAAAAATACGAGCTACACATGTCTGCACACACCTCACCATAGCAACGCATCATATCTGCACACACCTCACCATAGCAACGCATCATATCTGCACACACCTCACCATAGCAACGCACCATATCTGCACACACCTCACCATAGCAACGCACCATATCTGCACACACTTCACCATAGCAACGCACCATATCTGCACACACCTCACCATAGCAACGCACCATATCTGCACACACCTCACTATAGCAACGCATCATATCTGCACACACCTCACCATAGCAACGCATCATATCTGCACACACCTCACCATAGCAACGCATCATATCTGCACACACCTCACCATAGCAACGCACCTAGTGCTCAGTCTACAGAGTTCCTCAGTCACTCTCAATCCCCCCAGCCCAGGTAGTTATACCTGACGGCAAACTCCGCCATTCAAGCAGGCTCCCCAGGGCTGTCCGCAGTCGTGAATTTCTCGTTCGCAGTGAAAGCCAGTAAAGCCGGGCAGGCACTCGCAGGTGTAGTTATACCCCCGCTGGTCCAGGTTCCTGCACCGGCCTCCGTTCAGGCAGGGATTTTCGTTGTGCTGGCACCAGCGCAGGTCTGTAGCGGGTGTTAATCAACAGAATTACGCATTCTAATTTTTTTGGTTAGGGGACTGGATAATGAAAAATATCTAAGGTGGCTCTAGTGGCTAATCCAATCTAATCTAATCTAATCTGATCTACATGTAATCTGATCTAATCTAATCTAATCTGATCTAATCTAATTTAATCTGATCTACATGTAATCTGATCTAATCTAATCTAATCCAATCTGATCTAATCTATTCTAATCTAATCTAATCTAATCTAAGCTAATATAATCTGATCTGATCTAATCTAATCTAATCTAATCTAATCTAATCTAATCTAATCTAATCTAATCTAATCTGATCTAATCCGATCTACATGTAATCTGATCTAATCTTATCTAATCTAATTTGATCTAATCTAATCTAATCTGATCTACTCGTACATGCAATCTGATCTAATCTAATCAAATGCAATCCAATCAAATCCTATCCAATCTAAAGCAATATAATCCAGTATGTTCCAATCTAGTCCGAAAAGACAAGAATACAATAATTATTAGCCAAACAAAAGCCTGTCCGGCGGAGCACTTTGATAATCGCGACTGCACTCTACAATGACTCGATTAAAAAGTACACACTGTGCTACTACTTGGGGCGGAGACACGAGACAAGCGACAATAGCGATGTCGGGTGAGCATAGAAGGAAGCTGGGGGGTGATGGGGCGCTTTGACTGGCAAAAAGCTGGGCGGTGGCAGGGGGGGTGTAGGAAAATCGATGTCCGACACGTGGAGGTGGGGTGGGTGGGGTGAGACTCCGCCCCGTGGGGGCGCAAAAAAATAGAAGGGAGCAGACCGTGGGGAGAAATCAGTGCTTCTTTCTCCCCTATCCGCCTCTTCCTCTACAGCGGGCCTTCTCGTCTGTCTGTCTGTCTAATCAAAACTCCCCTTTCCCTTTCTTCCTTCTTTCGCATTGCCGCTCCATCATCTCATTTTCTCTCGATCCCGCCCCGGCCCGCAAACAACCTCAAAGCCCATCCCAAAGCCCAGATTTTTTCCAGTGCCTAATCCTCACCCGCTAATCCCCCATCCCATTGTGAAGGTACTTTCTAACTAATCCCCGCGGCCGGCCTCACCGATGTCGCAGAACAGACCGCCGTATCCGGGCGGGCAGAGGCACTCCAGCGGCTTGGTGCAGTAGCCACGGCCTGAGCACTGCGGCATGGGGATGCAGTCTGAGCAGTTGGAGCCGCGCCAGCCGTTGAAGCAGCTGCAAGTTCAGATCCGTGCTTTAGTTCCCAACTAGATCGAATCCCAACTGGATCGAATCCCAACTGGATCGAATCCCAACTGGATCGAATCCCAACTGGATCGAATCCCAACTGGATCGAATCCCAACTGGATCGAATCCCAACTGGATCGAATCCCAACTGGATCGAATCCCAACTGGATCGAATCCCAACTGGATCGAATCCCAACTGGATCGAATCCCAACTGGATCGAATCCCAACTGGATCGAATCCCAACTGGATCGAATCCCAACTGGATCGAATCCCAACTGGATCGAATCCCAACTGGATCGAATCCCAACTGGATCGAATCCCAACTGGATCGAATCCCAACTGGATCGAATCCCAACTGGATCGAATCCCAACTGGATCGAATCCCAACTGGATCGAATCCCAACTGGATCGAATCCCAACTGGATCGAATCCCAACTGGATCGAATCCCAACTGGATCGAATCCCAACTGGATCGAATCCCAACTGGATCGAATCCCAACTGGATCGAATCCCAACTGGATCGAATCCCAACTGGATCGAATCCCAACTGGATCGAATCCCAACTGGATCGAATCCCAACTGGATCGAATCCCAACTGGATCGAATCCCAACTGGATCGAATCCCAACTGGATCGAATCCCAACTGGATCGAATCCCAACTGGATCGAATCCCAACTGGATCGAATCCCAACTCACCCGAATCCCAACTCACCCGAATCCCAACTCACCCGAATCCCAACTCACCCGAATCCCAACTCACCCGAATCCCAACTCACCCGAATCCCAACTCACCCGAATCCCAACTCACCCGAATCCCAACTCACCCGAATCCCAACTCACCCGAATCCCAACTCACCCGAATCCCAACTCACCGGAATCCTCTTGAGTAGCCCAACTCCCAAAAATCCCAAATGACTGAACTCCTATGGTAACTCTCCCGAATCCCAACAGTCGGTCAAAAGTCTTGAACGCACCTGCACTGGTTCGGTCCGGTGCAGCTGCCGTGCACGCAGGCCGGTTGGCAAATAGCTGAAAAAGTTGAAAAATGAATTGATATTTTTCTAAACGATAAGAACTAAACAAGCTTAGACCAAGAGATTCTTAGAAAAATGCTCTCATACGCGTAGTGCACCGGGCCCCTGAGTAGCCGGGCAGGCACTGGATCTCCCCGGTGGCTGAGCAGCTGTAGTGGCCCAGAATGTCGTTGCGGCTTCTGCACTGCTTCTGGCAGCTGTTGCCATAGAAGCCCAGCCTGCAGCGGAATCGGTACCCGAACTCCAGCCCGATTCCGTCCAGTGTCCGTCTGTGCACCGTCCAGTTCCCCGTGGGCAGGTAGTTCTTCTCGCGCATCACCCGTCTGGCGATCAGGAGGCCTGCGAGGGTGGGCGAGGATCGCTGTGATTCTTGGGAATTGAGATATCGGTAGATTTCTGGGATTCTTGGGAATTGAGATATCGGTAGATTTCTGGGATTCTTGGGAATTGAGATATTGGTACATTTCTGTGATTCTTGGGATTTGAGATATCGGTAGATTGCTGGGATTCTTGGGAATTGAGATATCGGTAGATTGCTGGGATTCTTGGGAATTGAGATATCGGTAGATTGCTGGGATTCTTGGCAATTGAGATATCGGTAGATTGCTGGGATTCTCGGGAATTGAGATATCGGTAGATTGCTGGGATTCTCGGGAATTGAGATATCGGTAGATTGCTGGGATTCTCGGGAATTGAGATATCGGTAGATTGCTTGGATTCTTGGGAATTGAGATATCGGTAGATTGCTGGGATTCTCGGGAATTGAGATATCGGTAGATTGCTGGGATTCTCGGGAATTGAGATATCGGTAGATTGCTGGGATTCTTGGGAATTGAGATATTGGTACATTTCTGTGATTCTTGGGAATTGAGATATCGGTAGATTGCTGGGATTCTTGGGAATTGAGATATTGGTACATTTCTGTGATTCTTGGGAATTGAGATATCGGTAGATTGCTGGGATTCTTGGGAATTGAGATATTGGTAGATTGCTGGGATTCTTGGGAATTGAGATATTGGTACATTTCTGTGATTCTTGGGAATTGAGATATCGGTACATTGCTGGGATTCTTGGGAATTGAGATATCGGTACATTGCTGGGATTCTTGGGAATTGAGATATCGGTAGATTGCTGGGATTCTTGGGAATTGGGATATCGGTAGATTGCTGGGATTCTTTGGAATTGGGATATCGGTACATTGATTCCTGGAGACTGGAAAGTGTTTTGATTTATTCATTAAGAATAAGGAACAAAATCTTAGGTGACTGACTCAATGCTACGAGTATTTCAGACTTTTAAAAACATTAATCGCATTCGTTTAGACGGAAGGAAACATGATCTTCTCGTTGGGGTGTCTGGTGTCATCAAGGCTACTAGACGGCATCGTGCTCCGAATTGATTTTTAAGACTTTCTTCAGCATCTTTTCAGGCATTCATGAAAGCTAAACAGGTAGCAGCGCTAAGATAACACAGATTGGCAGCAGAGGCCGCTAACATATGGATTTACGAGCTGCAATGAGGGCAATCTGAAGTTGGAGGAGGCGTTCTCTGGCCGCTCGCGCCAGCTCAATAGGTTTTGTTTACGTTCACTCGCTTGTAGTGTAGAGTTTGGGCACAATGCTAATTGAGTTGGAACACAGAGTGGACAGTGAATATGTAAAAAACGCATTAGAAAAGTAAAAAGCTCCTGTGTATTAAGTCTCTGTATAGTATGCTAATTTTATGATCAGCCTAAGCTGTGTGAAAATTATGTTGAAAAGGAAGCAGTCAAAAGAAGAACTGCGAGAATCCGCCCCGGCCCTGCAGACTGTGAATAGTTGAGTTAATAAAAATGCATATTTTTGTTATGATTATTGTGCTATGACGCTTTGCTATGGCGAATTTCGTGCGCAGCGAGGCTTGTGAAGGAAAGAACAAGGCAGTCCAGTGTCATTTGTCTAGCAGCTCTTAGTATAGCGGAAATGAAAACAGTGGACCTCCTTAACCTTGCACTGGGGCTTACTTAGTCAATGTTAACTCACCTGAATGCTCGCTGCTGAGCTGCGCTTTCGACCTGAGCTGTTCTTAGTTATACTGAGCTAAGATTATGAGTACTTTGGCTTAGGACGAGATCACGAGAACGATTGGTCAGCGAATTCACAAGAAATTTACAAACCAAAGAGTTTCGTTTGGAGGAATGTACGCTTTGTACAGTACAATGCATGTACTAAGAAACTTCAATAATGTGTATCGTTTTGTGAGCACTTTAAACTCAATCGCTATCGCTTTACCAAAGTCTTCTAATGCACGAGTACTTTCCCTCAACCTTTAGTTATGGCTCTATAGGGGGGGGGGGGGGGTTAAAACATCCACTCCAGAAAGCCCTCTGTTTATTTCTCTCGCTTGATTCGCGTTTCCGCTTCTCCATATTTCGCTAGGGAAATTCCTAATGTACATTCGCGGACCAATAGTTTGAGGCTCTAGGGTTTTAAAACGCCCACCCAGCAAAAGCCTATTTATTCTCGCTTTATCGCTTTACCCAAGTCTCTTAATGTACATTACCAATGTACATTCCTGGATAGATAATTGGTGCTCTGGGAGTTTAAAGCACCACCAGCCGAAGGAAAGCCTTATTGTTCGCTTCCCTTCCCTGTGTGTACATTAGAAATGTACATTAGGAGGCTTGGTGAAGCGCAGGCAGAGGGCGTGCCCAACCAAAGCCAACCAAAGTTGCCTGTCCCACTCACCCCAGGTCTTGTTGGTCAGGCTGTGCGGCTGAGGCAGGTGCAGCAGGTCAAGCACCATTGTGAATGCGCGATCAGGCTGAAAACAGAGAATGCGAGAGAGGGTATTAGAGAAACGAGATCTGCTTACTACAGTATCGCTTTCTGTCAGTTTTACTGTTACTTTGTTCGACTAGAATTTCAAGTTTTCTTTTTGGCTTCTATATTTCTCTGTTAATCTCTTGTGGCAACTTGGCAAAACTAGATTTACCAAGTAAAGCATGCAGTGTAAATATATAAAATGTCTATTGTCTGTGTGTGTGCGCTTGTGCTTAGCTGTTTCTGTCCTCTCTCTCCTCTATCTCTTGGTCTCTCGGCCTATTCCTGCAAATTTCTACTTTCACTTACTTCGTCGGTCACGCCTTCACGTGAGCGATAGGAGTTAGGCTGGGGTTGGCTGGAAGGCAGTGTGCCATGCAGCATGGCATGGGATTTAAGAGTCAGGGGATTCGTCAGTGTAGAATGCCGTGAAGATTAAGGAATTAACAGCGGTCGAGACGGGCAGATTGGCATGAAGAAATTGGTTTAATGGGCTAGAAAAATCTGCTTAGCGGACCAGAAGAGCAAGGGAAAAACATATGGAATTGAAAAGCTGCTCAAGCTTGAGAAATTTGCTCCGCCGCGGTGCAACTCTGTAGCCTATGGAATGATTCAGTTCGAGATCGAATCAAACGGGACAACAAACGCCTTGGAAACGAGTGGATTTTTGTTGATTAATTATCTCCTTTGGGCTCGACATTTTCACGTTTTCATAGATACTCGATCCACTTCCATAGATAGCTCTCCAAAAGCTGCCATTGTTGAGCTGCTGGCTGGGAATAAAAAATCTATAAATAAAAAAGCTTTCAATCAAACGGAGCTATGGAGTCATCCGTTAGCTTCGTGACTGCATGCTTGACTTGTCGTTGTTACATTGTCTGATGCCACTGCCAAACACTTAGTTGATGAGTCGAAATTTATCACACAAAAAAGAGTGAAGGACGGAGCGAAGAATGAATTGAATACCGTCTATCTACATTGAAAGCGATACTATAAATAGATTTTTGAGCCTGTAAAACTCAATAAATCAGACTGATGCACTGCGCAGGTAGGAAGGTATGGTGGAGCATTTAGGAGGGGTTAGATCATTAACGGTTGCCAGTCACGCAGCGAACTGCTCAATGCCTATGCTCAAGACTCAAGAGAGATTATCCCGTGTTAGGTACATCCCAAAGGTTTCTCAGATTTGCTTATATGGGCGTTTAACTGGCACTTCAAGAGGGGGCTTACTCAAAATGAGGACCTAAAATTGTGATTATTCCATTTCTACGAGGCATCGAACATCCAAGGACAGCTTTGTAAAAGTTCAAAACTCATTTTCAAGAAACAGCAGAAGCAAATATAACACTCGACTCACCGTCCAGGCTTTGGGATCGATTCGCAGTTCTCGCAGCGGCTTGCTCATATTGTTGACGCCGATCAAGTCGGTCACGTTGTCAACAATAGCGCAGCTGTCATTTGGCCCGGGGAAGCCGCCGCCGCCGCCGCCAACTATTGCGCCAGTTTCGTGTCGGACGGTCACGCAGACGCGGACAAAAGTGCGGCAAGCCCCGGGGCAGGCGCCGCTGGCGGAGCAGCACCCGCCGTCGGCTAAACGACCGGCCGGGTTGCTAAAGCCGCGAAGGCTAAGCTGAAATTCCAAGCCTCTGCTCGCCTGCGGGCGGTGATTCAGGATTTAAAATGTTGGCGACTCCAACTGGCGGGTCATTTCATCTGCACCGCGCGCAATTGGTGTCTCACCGAACTGCCTATCAATTACTTTCTTGACTTTTGTGCAGCTAATTTTGTTTTCTACATACCAGTCAAAAGAAAACTTGGCTAACAAAAGCTTTAGAAACCCGATTTTGGCACCCAGACACAGAGACAGAGGTGAGGCTTTACTGTTTTTTAACCTATTATGTAAAGCTATTCATTTGAATTATTTAGCCCTATAGTATAAACTCCTTGATGCACTGCGCAGGTAGGAAGGTATGGTGAAGTATTTGGGAGAAGTTAGATCATTAACGGTTGCCAGTCACGCAGCGAACTGCTCAATGCCTATGCTCAAGACTCAAGCGAGAGAGAGAGAGGAATGAGATAGAGAGACAAGGTTGAGGAGAGTGATTTAGACAGCCAAAAGGACCAAGGAGGCGGTGAGGAGTCTGCGCGTGTGTGAGGGCACATCAAGCGCATGCAGCACCAACCCCACAGAGGCCGGGAGTTCCTGACTCCGGAGCGGCGCGCGAGTTGCACGCATTGCAGACCCCAGTGTGAAGGCGGAGGATTTGGGAGCCGGCAACGGATCTGAGATTGCCGCTCCCGCAGCTCCAGTCAGTCAGTCAGTTTGTCGGCGCGTGATGGGAAAAGAAGAGAGATGGGGGAGGGAGGGAAGAAGGAAGACAGAGAAAGATGCTGAAACCCCTCGCCACGGAGCGAGGCAGACAAAGGACAAGGCCTAGCGTGTGACTGGAGACTGGAGGGCTGCTAGCGGCGCC
Organism: Macrostomum lignano; assembly: GCA_002269645.1. NCBI lineage: Eukaryota > Metazoa > Platyhelminthes > Macrostomidae > Macrostomum > Macrostomum lignano. The sequence continues at coordinate 33,314 of NIVC01004387.1, forward strand.
GACACTGCACGGAAGTTACCAAGGTAAGACCCTCTGGGAGTACGGCTATAGTCGTAAATTATCACTGTATACAGTATTCTACTCATGGAGCCGCCGGATCTGAATAGACTTAAATAGTGGCACAGGCTAATGCAAAACAAGCCATGTCTGGCATTGCAGTGTCCTATTCTTGACCAAGCAGGTCGTTTCCGGGAGGTGGGCTCGGCCTTTAAAATCAATGTTATAAACAGTAACGCAAAGCATGCCAGCAGACTGATCCATAGCAGCTAGCTCGTAAATGGCCAGACTGCGTTTTGTTGATTGTCATTATGACCAGGGAAAGCTTTTAATATAATTGGTTCTTGGAAACTGCCATTGAAGTTAGCTCTGATCCAATGCGTTATTATCTGTCTATGTGTCTATCTATCTGTCTATCTGTCTATCTATCTATCTATCTATCTATCTATCTATCTATCTATCTATCTATCTATCTATCTATCTATCTATCTATCTATCTATCTATCTATCTATCTATCTATCTATCTATCTATCTATCTATCTATCTATCTATCTATCTATCTATCTATCTATCTATCTATCTATCTATCTATCTATCTATCTATCTATCTATCTATCTATCTATCTATCTATCTATCTATCTATCTATCTATCTATCTATCTATCTATCTATCTATCTGTCTATCTGTCTATCTATCTATCTATCTATCTATCTATCTATCTATCTATCTATCTATCTATCTATCTATCTATCTATCTATCTATCTATCTATCTATCTATCTATCTATCTATCTATCTATCTATCTATCTATCTGTCTATCTGTCTATCTATCTATCTATCTATCTATCTGTCTATCTGTCTATCTATCTATCTATCTATCTATCTATCTATCTATCTATCTATCTATCTATCTATCTATCTATCTATCTATCTATCTATCTATCTATCTATCTATCTATCTATCTATCTATCTATCTATCTATCTATCTATCTATCTATCTATCTATCTATCTATCTATCTATCTATCTATCTATCTATCTATCTATCTATCTATCTATCTATCTATCTATCTATCTATCTATCTATCTATCTATCTATCTATCTATCTATCTATCTATCTATCTATCTATCTATCTATCTATTAAGCCAGCCCCATCTACTTTACCTTTCCACTTTGCACAACAACGAGCAGACACAGAAGCACGAGTGGGCTTCTGGCAGTCAGGAGTTGCAGCGGCTGCTGCAGCTGCAGTTGCTGTTTGTGTCCCGCTTTCATCCTGTCGACATTGCCAGAAGCGAGCCAGTGGAGTGAAGCAACTGGCGGCGAAGCGACCGGCTAGGAAGGCAGTGAGTCTGAGACTTTAGGGGAGAGAATTAGCCGAGCTTCTTGGGAATCGCAGCCGGATCTAACAGTGCGCCTGCCTTTTCATAGCGGAGAGCAGACAGACAGAGACCTGAATTGGGGAAGGCACGCAGCCCCCCGCCTTCGCCTTTCCTTTTCTATGGTTTGCTCAGCGCCCATTGGTCCGAGTCGCTTTGGCAAAGCCAATAAAGCGGGAGTAGCTTAACAGGGTACCATTGAGGCTGAACAATGGCCAGTATCTCGGCCTAAACGCGCTGGACACTGGTACCCAGCTGCCAAGAACGTGGAACTTGTTAGTTCTGCATTTCAACAACCCCCTGTTAAAATGCACGTGCGATTTCCATTCATGTTGAAGGCCTTTGGGTGCGGGGGAGGGTGGGTGTTGGCTGCCCATTTCAGTTGGTACGAAATTCGACCTAAAAAATCTGCCTTTAGTGCCGGATAGATGATACAGCTCATGGCTGCGGGCCTTCTGCGTGTTTGGCACTTCAGAGAGAGGAAGGAGAGGGGAGGAGGAAGAGGAGAGAAGAGGGGAGAAAAAAGTAGAAGAAAAGAGAGGAGAGGAGAGGAGATGAGAGCAGAGCAGATAAGAAAAGATAAGAGGGGATGAGAGGAGATGAGAGGAGATGAGAGGAGATGAGAGGAGATGACAGGAGATGACAGGGGATGAGAGGAGATGAGAGGAGATGAGAGGAGATGACAGGGGATGAGAGGAGATGAGAGGAGATGACAGGAGATGACAGGGGATGAGAGGAGATGAGAGGAGATGAGAGGAGATGACAGGGGATGAGAGGAGATGAGAGGAGATGACAGGGGATGAGAGGAGATGACAGGAGATGACAGGGGATGAGAGGAGATGAGATGAGATGAGAGGAAATAAGAGGAGATGACAGGGGATGAGAGGAGATGACAGGAGATGACAGGAGATGACAAGAGATGAGAGAAGATGAGAGGAGATGAGAGGAGATAAGGAAAGATAAGATGAGATGAGAGGAGATGAGAGGAGATAAGAGGAGGTGAGAGGAGATGAGAGAAGATAAGGAAAGATAAGAGGAGATGAGAGGAGATGAGAGGAGATAAGAGGAGGTGAGAGGAGATGAGAGAAGATAAGGAAAGATAAGAGGAGATGAGAGGAGATGAGAGAAGATAAGGAAAGATAAGAGAAGATAAGAGGAGGTGAGAGGAGATGAGAGGAGATAAGGAAAGATAAGAGAAGATAAGAGGAGGTGAGAGGAGATGAGAGGAGATAAGAGGAGATGAGAGGAGATGAGAGGAGGTGAGAGGAGATAAGGAAAGATAAGATGAGATGAGAGGAGATGAGAGGAGATAAGAGGAGGTGAGAGGAGATGAGAGAAGATAAGGAAAGATAAGAGGAGATGAGAGGAGATGAGAGGAGATAAGAGGAGGTGAGAGGAGATGAGAGAAGATAAGGAAAGATAAGAGGAGATGAGAGGAGATGAGAGAAGATAAGGAAAGATAAGAGAAGATAAGAGGAGGTGAGAGGAGATGAGAGGAGATAAGGAAAGATAAGAGAAGATAAGAGGAGGTGAGAGGAGATGAGAGGAGATAAGAGGAGATGAGAGGAGATGAGAGGAGGTGAGAGGAGATGAGAGGAGATAAGAGGAGGTGAGAGGAGATGAGAGGAGATAAGGAAAGATAAGAGGAGATGAGAGGAGATGAGAGGAGATAAGGAAAGATAAGAGAAGATAAGAGGAGGTGAGAGGAGATGAGAGGAGATAAGGAAAGATAAGAGAAGATAAGAGGAGGGGAGAGGAGATGAGATGAGATAAGAGGAGATGAGAGGAGATGAGAGGAGGTGAGAGGAGATGAGAGGAGATAAGGAAAGATAAGAGAAGATAAGAGGAGGTGAGAGGAGATGAGAGGAGATAAGAGGAGATGAGAGGAGATGAGAGGAGGTGAGAGGAGATGAGAGGAGATAAGAGGAGGTGAGAGGAGATGAGAGGAGATAAGGAAAGATAAGAGGAGATGAGAGGAGATGAGAGAAGATAAGGAAAGATAAGAGAAGATAAGAGGAGGTGAGAGGAGATGAGAGGAGATAAGGAAAGATAAGAGAAGATAAGAGGAGGTGAGAGGAGATGAGAGGAGATAAGAGGAGATGAGAGGAGATGAGAGGAGGTGAGAGGAGATGAGAGGAGATAAGAGGAGGTGAGAGGAGATGAGAGGAGATAAGGAAAGATAAGAGGAGATGAGAGGAGATGAGAGGAGATGGTACGAGTTGGAGGGGAGGAAAGAGGGGAGGAAGATGAGGATAGAGGATAGATGAGAGGGGAGAGAATAGGAAAGGATGGAAGAGTGAATGAACAAATATGAAGAAGATGCGGCAGGACAAAGAATTAACGCGGATATTTTCTCTTGCTTTGAAAATAAATTCAAGTCACATGCGAGTCGTGCTGCATCGGGGTCGCCATCATACTGCTCAAATCAGAAATATGAGTTTGGCTTGTACCCGCACCTGTAGATAGATAGATGCTCTATCAAGACCTCATTGTTCCAGCTTTCCCCTACAGCATTGAGATGAAGCGCGGCAGCTGCGGCGGGCCAATTGGGAGTCAACGATGGGAGAACTGGCGCTAGTTGGAGCAGGTGTATTGCTGTACAGTGTAGGGCGTTGATGAATTATTCATGGGCCTGTGAAAACAACTCAGCGAGAGGGAATACACACGGGGTGGGGCCCGGGGGGAGGCAAGCTTTTGAAATCGATCCCAAAAAGAACCCCCCCCCACTTTCTTTATACAGCTATAGCTAACTCAATGCTTTGTGTGTCTGACAGTTCTGAATGCAGGGATGCAGGGCAAACAGTATTTCATGGCTTTTGCCAGGATTTTTCTTGCGCAGCCCGAATGCAAATCGCCTTTTCTCTGGGAATATTGGCGGTGCATGTGCCCCGAGAATTGGGAAGATTTCGACTTGATACGATTACTTTAATTGTGTTTATTTAATTGAGGGCAAGCAGTGTTTATCTTAAAGAAACAGTTGCTAGGTATAGAAGCATATCTAACCTGGCCAATTCTTAGGGACCCACCGTACAGAAACGCCATCCTTCAGGTATTCGTGAACCTTGGTGTACATGTGCAGGTAAGCGCAATCTTTGGTGTACATGTACAGGTAAGCTTTATCTCTGGTGTACATGTACAGGTACGCACCAGCTTTGGTGTACATGTACACAGGTAACGCATCAGCTTTGATGTACATGTACACAGGTAACGCATCAGCTTTGGTGTACATGTACAGATATGCATCAGGTTTGGTGTACATGTACAGATATGCGTCAGATTTGGTGTACATGTACAGGTACGCAGCAGCTTTGGTGTACACGTATGCCCTTTAGTCAAAGCAAGCTGGCGTCATCCTTAAGATGGACTCTCAATAAAATGCAAATGCCGCACATTATGCCTTTCCATCGTAGTCATAAAATATTGAACCAAAAACTGGAAATATGAGAATAAATTTATTTCTCAAAGGTGTACTTAACAAAAATCTGTGCCATACAGAATTTGTGTGCCCCCACACCCAGTTCTTCTCCGACCCGTCAATAAGCCAGCCAAGCCCCCCAATAGCTGAATGGCCGTCTCTACACACGTGAGTAAATAACCGTAAGGATTGAAAGCTTATCCACCTGCGCCTCAAACGCATTTCAAGCGCGCGACGCGGCACCGGGCTAGGCGAGACTCGTGCGGAGCTGGCACTCGATCCACTTTGCAACAATTCGGCTCGTTTAAATCAACACAGCTTCGCCTGCCGCCTGTTTGCTTGACGTCGCCCCTCGTATCCAATAAATTGTCTTACTATAGCTGTTCCTCTCTCCCCCATTGCGATTGCAGTTTGCTTTTAGGTGCCAGACAGTTATAGATCGAATTTTATGACTATTTACTGACTTATTATATGCTCGGTGAATGCCATTTTGCGCTGGGGCGTCGTCATAATTATGTTTGGAGAGATTTTATAAGATTTTATAATATTAAGAAATAGTGCTGGCTTGAAAAAGGAATATACAGAGTTCTGGGTGCTGTCTTGTAGAGACAAGAGGAGACACTGCGGTTTATAGAGGGTGCTATGATCTGTAGAGAGCGGATGTCATGGTGTGTAGAGAGAGGGTGTCATGGTCTGTAGAGAGAGGGTGTCATGGTCTGTAGAGAGAGGGTGTCATGGTGTGTAGAGAGAGGGTGTCATGGTCTGTAGAGAGAGGGTGTCATGGTGTGTAGAGAGAGGGTGTCATGGTCTGTAGACAGAGGGTGTCAATGGTCTGTAGAGAGAGGGTGTCATGGTCTGTAGACAGAGGGTGTCATGGTCTGTAGAGAGAGGGTGTCATGGTCTGTAGAGAGAGGGTGTCATGGTGTGTAGAGAGACGGTGTCATGGTGTGTAGAGAGACGGTGTCATGGTGTGTAGAGAGAGGGTGTCATGGTCTGTAGAGAGAGGGTGTCATGGTCTGTAGAGAGAGGGTGTCATGGTGTGTAGAGAGACGGTGTCATGGTGTGTAGAGAGACGGTGTCATGGTCTGTAGAGAGAGGGTGTCATGGTCTGTAGAGAGAGGGTGTCATGGTGTGTAGAGAGAGGGTGTCATGGTCTGTAGAGAGAGGGTGTCATGGTCTGTAGAGAGAGGGTGTCATGGTGTGTAGAGAGAGGGTGTCATGGTCTGTAGAGAGAGGGTGTCATGGTGTGTAGAGAGAGGGTGTCATGGTCTGTAGAGAGAGGGTGTCATGGTGTGTAGAGAGAGGGTGTCATGGTCTGTAGACAGAGGGTGTCAATGGTCTGTAGAGAGAGGGTGTCATGGTCTGTAGACAGAGGGTGTCATGGTCTGTAGAGAGAGGGTGTCATGGTCTGTAGACAGAGGGTGTCATGGTCTGTAGAGAGAGGGTGTCATGGTGTGTAGAGAGAGGGTGTCATGGTCTGTAGACAGAGGGTGTCAATGGTCTGTAGAGAGAGGGTGTCATGGTCTGTAGACAGAGGGTGTCATGGTCTGTAGAGAGAGGGTGTCATGGTCTGTAGAGAGAGGGTGTCATGGTCTGTAGAGAGAGGGTGTCATGGTGTGTAGAGAGAGGGTGTCATGGTCTGTAGAGAGAGGGTGTCATGGTGTGTAGAGAGAGGGTGTCATGGTCTGTAGAGAGAGGGTGTCATGGTGTGTAGAGAGAGGGTGTCATGGTCTGTAGACAGAGGGTGTCAATGGTCTGTAGAGAGAGGGTGTCATGGTCTGTAGACAGAGGGTGTCATGGTCTGTAGAGAGAGGGTGTCAATGGTCTGTAGAGAGAGGGTGTCATGGTCTGTAGACAGAGGGTGTCATGGTCTGTAGAGAGAGGGTGTCATGGTCTGTAGAGAGAGGGTGTCATGGTGTGTAGAGAGACGGTGTCATGGTGTGTAGAGAGACGGTGTCATGGTCTGTAGAGAGAGGGTGTCATGGTCTGTAGAGAGAGGGTGTCATGGTGTGTAGAGAGAGGGTGTCATGGTCTGTAGACAGAGGGTGTCAATGGTCTGTAGAGAGAGGGTGTCATGGTCTGTAGACAGAGGGTGTCATGGTCTGTAGAGAGAGGGTGTCATGGTCTGTAGAGAGAGGGTGTCATGGTCTGTAGAGAGAGGGTGTCATGGTGTGTAGAGAGAGGGTGTCATGGTCTGTAGAGAGAGGGTGTCATGGTGTGTAGAGAGAGGGTGTCATGGTCTGTAGAGAGAGGGTGTCATGGTGTGTAGAGAGAGGGTGTCATGGTCTGTAGACAGAGGGTGTCAATGGTCTGTAGAGAGAGGGTGTCATGGTCTGTAGACAGAGGGTGTCATGGTGTGTAGACAGAGGGTGTCATGGTGTGTAGAGAGAGGGTGTCATGGTCTGTAGAGAGAGGGTGTCATGGTGTGTAGAGAGAGGGTGTCATGGTGTGTAGAGAGAGGGTGTCATGGTCTGTAGACAGAGGGTGTCAATGGTCACTGGTCACTGGAAGGGGTGCCATGGTCACTGGAAGGGGCGCCATGGTCACTGGAAGGGGCGCCATGGTCACTGGAAGGGGCGCCATGGTCACTGGAAGGGCGCCATGGTCACTGGAAGGGGTGCCATGGTCACTGGAAGGGGCGCCATGGTCACTGGAAGGGGCGCCATGGTCACTGGAAGGGGCGCCATGGTCACTGGAAGGGGCGCCATGGTCACTGGAAGGGGTGCCATGGTCACTGGAAGGGGCGCCATGGTCACTGGAAGGGGCGCCATGGTCACTGGAAGGGGTGCCATGGTCACTGGAAGGGGCGCCATGGTCACTGGAAGGGGCGCCCTGGTCAGGTTAGTTCACGTAACTATAGCTAATAAAAATAGGCCTATGCATCCAGTCTGGCACTGTCCGTGTAACTGATGTTGCATCGCAGCCTTCACAAACAGCAGATAATTAGTGAGCGAGTTGCATGCCGCAAAGGCAGGGCCTGGATTGCCCCCTCCGTCTCTGAAGCCTCTCTCTTTCTTCCTGTCTTGTTGTTCCTAGAAAATTAGCGAGAGCTTAGCAAATAGGCTAATCAGAAGTCTGCACCTGTCACAATATCCTCTCTTTAATCTTTCCAATGCCTTCAAGTCTTTCACTTGCATGGCTGTATAGGAGCTTTCTACTGTAATTTCATCATAATTGTCAGGAACCTCTCTGTTTTTGCGACCCCAGACGCAAAAAATACAAAAACTATATGAGTTTTAGAATAATTGCATATATATTACAGAATGCGGGGCTGCTTACAGTCATGCAAGCGCATGTCTTTGAGCTGCTATTTTACCAGTTGTATAGTACCGCCCCTTCTCAATATACCTTTGTATAAAGCTATTGTAGTCGGAGGCCAGATTTTCTCACGCTAAATTGCTCCGCTGTCGTAAATGGTGCCGTGAGAGCCTGTCAATAGTAAACAACCACTTTAGAGCTTGAGTATAGTTGAACTCCTCTTATACCAACTGAGCATTCGTCTCTTATAATGTACACGTCTGCTCGAATGCAGCTGCAACTTCTAAATTGCTTCTGTTGCTGTAGTTTGTACCGCATCTTAACAAAAAAACAAATCGCAAAGTTTGTTGCAATTTTTAAAACAAGTTGAATTTTAAAGCTAACGTTTTGTCTCAGGGTCCTTGTCCGAAACCATAGAAGTTCTTTAGAAAGTCCAGCTCCTTACAGTCCAGCTCCTTACAGTCCAGCTCCTTACAGTCCAGCTCCTTACAGTCCAGCTCCTTACAGTCCAGCTCCTTACAGTCCAGCTCCTTACAGTCCAGCTCCTTACAGTCCAGCTCCTTACAGTCCAGCTCCTTACAGTCCAGCTCCTTACAGTCCAGCTCCTTACAGTCCAGCTCCTTGCAGTCCAGCTCCTTACAGTCCAGCTCCTTACAGTCCAGCTCCTTACAGTCCAGCTCCTTACAGTCCAGCTCCTTACAGTCCAGCTCCTTACAGTCCAGCTCCTTACAGTCCAGCTCCTTACAGTCCAGCTCCTTACAGTCCAGCTTCTTTGTGACAGTCCAGCTCCTCATTATTGACAGTCCAGCTCCTCATTAATGACAGTCCAGCTCCTCATTATTGACAGTCCAGCTCCTCATTATTGACAGTCCAGCTCCTCATTATTGACAGTCCAGTTCCTCATTATTGACAGTCCAGCTCCTCATTAATGACAGTCCAGTTCCTCATTAATGACAGTCCAGCTCCTCATTAATGACAGTCCAGTTCCTCATTATTGACAGTCCAGCTCCTCATTAGTGACAGTCCAGCTCCTCATTATTGACAGTCCAGCTCCTCATTAATGACAGTCCAGTTCCTCATTATTGACAGTCCAGCTCCTCATTAGTGACAGTCCAGCTCCTCATTATTGACAGTCCAGCTCCTCATTAGTGACAGTCCAGCTCCTCATTATTGACAGTCCAGCTCCTCATTAATGACAGTCCAGCTCCTCATTATTGACAGTCCAGCTCCTGACAGCTCCCTAGGAACCGCTCAATAACTTTCCTTACATGGCACATGCGCATCGAGAAGGAACCTTGTTAGGCGATTAATGGAAGTGTCATATAACCTGTTGCCATGTTAACCATGGGTATTGCCTGGCTATAAGTGATAAGTGATAAATCTGCTATTATATATCCTTCGGAACCTGTCAGCCGTTTTATGATCTGATCACTTATAGCTCCTCGTAAGTGTCACAGCGACGCAATTAGCTCGTAATCAACAGAATTTACCATTGGACTATTGGACTCTATTAGACTATTAAGCTTTAATCACCACACTAAGTGACACTTGGAAAGGACTAAGGTTTAAAGCTGGATTTGTAAGAAAATTGTATTTTGTATTTTAAGAGCTGCTAAATACGACCTAAAACAACTTTATGATCGCGGGAAGGTATAAAATCCAACGTTTTTTAGCGTACCTGAAAGCATTTCTTTAATGGCAATAATATTTTTTTATCAAAATTGCAAGCGATGGTGAAATGGAGAGCATATCTGCGCCTACCTTTCAGACGAGAGAATTTGTTTCTAAAAATAGCACCCACGGATCACCTTACTGTACATTGTTGTACGCGCTTTCGCAAGAATTTCCCCATCAATCTATCCTACTGACTCAGTACAGTGTTATGATAATGAATGAATTTTTCTGATTACTGTAATAATTATTTCGACTATTTAGCGCAAGATGCAAATGCATGAAATTGCATTGGTATATAATCAAGCACTCTTTGCCATGCAGCCAGCTGGATAATTAAAGCTCGACAGTTTTTTAGTAATTTGCCTCTAGATTTCTCATGCGCGGAATAAGCCAATGGCATCTAGTCGGCGTTCAAAGGCTGTGCATTCTGAAATAAAAATGGAGACGGCTGCCGACTCCGCTGACGAAGGGCTTCGATACGATAATGTGCGCTGCTCTGAGCTGCGCGTCAAAGGCTTCGTGCTGATTGGTGGCAGGCCGTGCAAAATTGTGGAGATGAGCAGCTCCAAAACTGGTAAGTCTAGAAAGGACTTTTAAGATGTACAAGTGTAGCACGTACGTGTTTCTATGCTCGTAGAATTAAAAAAATGTACATGCACAAGGAAGGAGTCTAAGACAGTACGTGGTGCTGTACCTGCATGCAGTGTATATGTATGGCTCTTATGACATAAAGGGTTACAGTTACACATAAAATTGCGTGAAATCATACAAATTTTCTAAATTCCTAAATTTATGTGTAGACTTATTAAATTTTCACAACCCAAACGCGTATGGTATGTATGTATGTATATAAATTTCAGGAAAGCATGGTAGCTGCAAAATTCATCTAGTTGCAATTGACGTGTTCACTGGGAAGAAGCGCGTCACGGCGAATACCAGTAGTGACGTTGTTCAGGTGCCATTGGTTGAGAAGCGCGAATGCCAGCTCGTGAGGATTGTCATGAACAATGACGATGATTCCCGAGACCCGGGACAGCTTCTGGTCGCCGAAAAGTCTGGTTCAACAGCCACCGTGGGTTTGTGCCCAGATAAAGCGGCCCAGCTTCTTGAAGCTACTCGTCACTGCATTCGGGACGACAACGAGTACCCTGTAATCGTCACTGTCATGTCTGCAATGGGCGAGGAAGCTGCTGTTGCCGTACGAAGGGCTAGGGAACGCGGAAAATAGTCCCGATCCCCAAAATTGGATCGATTCGATTATGACAACATGATTGAGTGAAAAATCTTTTTTATGAAAGGTATAATTAATGTATTCTACTGTTTTTTTTATCCAACGTGTAACACCCATCTCGTAAACCAACTGAAAAATTCACTGTATCAAGGAATTGTATACGAGGCACACCTTATATGCTAAAAATAAGCCTTTATACCGAATGTCTGAAAATACATTGCAGTGTAGTTACCCACCCCAATCACCCAGCGATAAGAAAAGAATATCACCGAAATACTACCCAATAAAAAATCGTTGTTATCGTAAGCATCATCTTTTGGAGAAATAAAAGCGCAAAAATTAAATTCTCTGTTTTGTCTAAGCAAAAATTATGTTATTTTAAATAAACAAAATATAGTTTCTTAGACCTTTGTTTTGGCCAGATATTAAGGCTGTCTAGCCTGAGCCACTTTATTACTACTATTAATACTATACAAGCAATTTGATGTATCCATACGCTCGTATACACATAAGTATTTTTTAATAAGTAATAACTAAAATGAATAGTGCATATGCATAGTATCCATTTGCTTAATTGCTAAAACCATCTCTTTTTACAAATATTTTTAAAGGAATATTATATACACCGAATTGGCCGAAGAGGTTTTTTGCCTGAACCTGAACCAAATATGTGCTGCACAACCCACCACTGACATTCTATTTAAGTACATGCTGCAGTAGCGCAACCAGAAAGTTGTTGACGGGGCGGGTTTTTGAATCTAGAGGGTAAAGATCCAGGGGGGGGGGGTGCGGCTCTGTATTTTGGCAAAAATTCGCTTGGTCCCCCCTTTCATTTTTTCTGGTCTAGTCCACCTAAAGGGGGGGCGATTGCCCCTCCCGCCCCCTGCTCCCTGGTGCGCCACTGAGTACTATGTGTGACGATTATCCGGTGGCCTCGAAAGTAATTAACGAAGGCAAGCACGGCAGAGGCAAATTTTGTAGCGGTAGCACTTGATGATAGTACGACTGATGCGGGCAATGGCCGCAGTCTGTTTATTGTAACCGTATGAGAGGATAGTCAGACTTGCTATTATCAATTCCGTCTGGGTGGTCAACAGAGATAGGTCAGTCGATGAGCCGGAGGCAATGGTGACGATGTGATGGCGGTGAACGTGTGGCGGCGGTGCTCGTAGCGAGAGCTCGTACAGGCAGTAGAGGTGGCGTGACTGAGATTTGGCAGAGGCGTGGTTTAAAACCGTGGCGGAGCGAGGCGGAGAGTGAAGGCAAGCAAACAAGGAGTGAGGAGTGCCGCGGTGGCAAGGCTCAAAGGGGTCTACGGCGGCAGGGGCCCGTGCTATAGAATACTCTTAACTCCTAAATCCTTAAGAGTGTCCTAACTCCTAGCTCCTAGCTGGCTTTTCTGTGCTATAGAATCAAGAGTACATTTTAAGAGCTAGGAGGCTCCTTAAGGACGTTAGGAGACTCCTGGGTGAATTTAGGAGAACTCATTAAGGTCCGTGGCATGCTATAGAATTAGGAGAGGAAGTCTAGGAGCTAGGAGCTAGGAGCTGGCTTTTAGGAGTGATTCTAGGAGCGCGTGTCCTATAGAATGAGAAAATTTCGCTCCTAACTCTTGACTCCTAAGCAAGAGTTCAAGGGCCAATTTTTACTCTTAGACAAGCTAGGATTCTAATGTTTTCGGACAGCGAATCGGATTCTGATGAGGAAGGAGTCAATGATAGACGCCGTCGACAATTTAAGGCAAGAATTAATTTTTTTGAAGAAGATCCAGCCGAGAGTGCTATTGAAAACTTGAAAACGAGCAGCCAGAACTCTACCCAGAGGTGATCCCGGACATCTTAGAGCCCAACAACGAAGGCGAAATCGTTGTCAACAACAATGGCCGCCGTGATCAACTAGTTAATACGTTTTGAACACACTCGAGCTCTAAATTACACTCGACACAATTCTTTGATAATTAGACTGGTGTATTATTTTCTTTTATTGATATTTACAAGTACACATGTACATTTAGACTTTTTACTTTTACTTTTGATACTTTCTGCATTGCTTGGTCAACGCATATAATAAAACGAGTAAATACGCTGGTATAATTTATACCTCTTTGCGTGCAGAGACGGCTCTCACAAATGATATTTTTGAGCAATTTGCATTTTCACTCCTGAGATTCAATCCTTAAGGAGCGTAAAGTTAGGATTGTGATATAGCACACAATTCTCTATCATCCTTAAACGATTGCGCAACACTCCTTGAACACACCCCCACTACTAGGCTGCACTCCTTGCAAGAACTCCTAGCTCCTAACTCTTAACTCCTGAAATCTATAGCACACAAAATTCAATCACTCCTTATCAAGAGTACTCTTGAGTCCTAGCTCCTAACTCCTAACTCCTGATTCTATAGTACGGGCCCCAGGTCCAAGGCGGGTCTAACCCCGAGCGCCCCAGCCATACAGGACTGATAAGGAGCGGCTGGGGTGGGTGCGCGCGGAGAACTTAATTTCAGGCTAACATAATTTATGCGCGGCTTTTCTATTGGCCGGCGAGAAAAACAGAAATTATCGATCGCCTACTGTACTTAGGCTTTACAAACGTACGCCAAATTGTTTAAAATTCTTTGGGCACTACTTTAAGCAGACGTGAGAGTACGAGACCATTAATTAACAATATTATAGATTGGTACCGTATGCTGAAACGGCCCTTGACGGGGCTACTTAAATTGACAACGTCACACTATGTACATTAGTCAATAGGTGGCAAGCTTACTAAATCAGTAGCTTACCTTTTAGAATACATGTATTATTTAGTTACTTTAATCACCATGAAATGTTATTTTAAAATTGGAAATTGCATCATAATGCCAGTGATGGAATTTAAAAACAGATTTGGCTAGCTAAAGTGGCTATCCACAAAGATGCCACCAAAGTTAATTGTAGGGGTTAGTTCTACCCTCTAAAATAAGTCTCACTGCTAAGCCACCAAGCTGTGCTAGGGCTATACTCTCCTTTAATTAAATCCAAAAAACGGCCACCAAAGTTTCTTAAACCGGTCTGCGTCTTATAGTATATATTTGAGTAATTGTCTCAGTATTGAGTATATGTCTGAGTATCTGTCTGAGTATATATCTGCGCATTTGTTGCCCTTATGGTAGCCGGCAACCTTCCTATTCTGACTAGCCAGTAAAGGCTGAAGGCTGATTCGAAGCTCGAAAGAGTTGTCTTCTCCTCGCTGAAAATCGCGTCCTTGTACTAAAATTTCAGTTCGTTTAAAAAATAATTATTACGAATTTGAGACACGTGTATTAAAACAAAATGTTTTCTTAGAACGCGCAGATTTGAAATTGCATAGAAGTTAGATTTTCGATTAGATTTAGATTAGACGTGTCTCAGATTAGATTAGATATAGACTTCTATGCAATCTAATAGATCAGATTAGATAATTAGATTTAGATTTAGATTTAGATTTT
>NIVC01004388.1:0-47691 GCA_002269645.1 Macrostomum lignano
CTCTCTCTGTCTCTCTCTTGTCTAATTCGATCTTGTTATTATTATCTCTCTCCCTCGCCGCCTTCTGATTGGCTCTCCATTCTTGCCTCTACTTAGTAGCGCACTCCACCCTTTTTAATTATTCTGGACTCAACCCCCTTAAGTTAATGTTTTATACATAACTGGTTTGGGCCCTGTGGCCTCACCCACTTCTCTTACTATTCAATTTAACTCTAATTTAAATCTATATAATATTCTCTTAATTTAGATTGGTTTATTTAGTATTTCTTAACTGGGCGCATGCGAGAGGTAATGTAGGAGAGAAAGGAGTAAAGTAAGAAAGAGGGATAGGAGGGTGAGAGAGAGAGAAAGAGAGAGAGAGAGAGAGATAGAGAGGGAGAGTAAAAGATTTAAATGAGGACTGAAATATCCATTTTTTCAACAGAGCCTTCATTGATTTACCATTTTTCTAATTTCGCACGAATTACAAGCATCCAGTCCAGATGTAACAAAAATATTTTGCATTATTTTCTATTGAATAGCGGAGAGCATGGAATATTCCGCTCGTCACAGAGGAACAGACAAGGCGCGAAAGAAGACCCGGGAGCCGAGTCTAGCAGAGTGAGAAGATGGCAATTTTTTGGCCCAGTAATGGTGGCGCAGAGCCATGGGATCACCATCGAAGACCGAGGTGCGATCGCCAGACACGCCGATCTCAAATGGATTTTTTGTGAAATTTTTCTTTATTCGATTACTTGATGGCTCAAACAGGGCCCACGGGTGCAAGAGTTCTCAATGCTACCGACGCATTGGCTGCAGGCAGTGTTGATCCTTCGTCGACGATGGAAGATATGCATGGGCAGATAGGCAGGCTCGGGAGGAGGAAGGCTGAGGGAGAGCCGGTACAGGCAAACTGGGAGATCGACTGAAAAGCCAGTTCAGAATGGAAAATCCCTGCTACATGTTTACATATTTCTCGCTAAATTACTGTATGTTTCAGAAATACGACAGCCACGCACCATGTGCGTAGATTAGCAATCTATGCACTTTTTGATACAAGGAGTCCCTCGCAGCTCTCACCTTTCTTGTTTGTCTCTGAGATGTAACAAAACGCTTCGCACCTTGGTCGGAAAAATTGTTTGAATGCTTCTTAGAAAGTTGCTCCCGGATGCACAGGGCAAGTTTGTCAACTTTCTCTTGCTTCCTTTGATTTCAATTTTTTGTTTTAGCAGACCTTCGCGAGGAGAGCAGGGAAGAGACCGCCGGGGGCCGCCGCATCAGGCTTTTATATCGGTTGTCACGGGTGCTGGCGAACTTTGGATTGGACGGCCGCCGAAATGAGCCAAATCATGGCCCGGTCTCGTGTAGCAGACCTGCCCCCGGGCTGCAAAGATGCTTTCTCTGTAGGTGGAGCGTGTGTGAAAGTCGAATGCGTCAACTTCTGAGTTCAGTATCTACCTGAGCGACTATCGACCTTTTGATACACCCGTGTTGTTTGAGCATGATTCATTTAATGAAACATCTCTTGAAAAAAGAGGAAAGAGGGAGGAAGATATGAGTGGAGAGGATAGATAAGAGGGTGAGGAGAAAGTATAGATAATAGTGGAGAGAGAAGAGATTAGAATGGATATGAGAGATAAAAGAGGAGGCATGAGTGAGACATCAAAGTAGACAAGAGGGATAAGATACTTACTTACTTTGACTTAGCTGCAGGGGGCTCGCGCGTCCGGAAACAGCGAGGAGGCGTTGCCGCCCATTTCGCTAACCCCTGGCGACCACGGGCAGCTAGTGCTGCGGTGTCGCGCAGGAGTTCCGGTGGCGCCGGCGTCCGCAGCGCGGTCCCCCTCCGGAGAGTCCAGGAGGTGGATTGTCGCTCGCCCGGTAGCCCTTAGGTAGCGGACGAGCTGGCAGAGATTCTCGGGCCTGAAAACGTCGGAGAGGTCCGGGTTTGGGCCGAGGTAGGTGAGCCTGTCCTGAGTAAAGGCGGGGCATTCACAGATGAAGTGCTCCGCATTCTCGACACCGGAGAGGCAGAAAGGGCATTCCTAACTGCGGATTTTTCCCTGGAGTTAACGATGCCAGAGGGATAAGATATGTCTTTGAATAATAATATTACATTGTAATACGACAAAGTACCACACGATGCAGTGCAGGTGCCAGGCTATCGGATTCGGACATGCCCCGCATATCTTCATCTCGTCGGAACCAAATCTCAAATAACGTTTTACCGTCGGCGTCTGTTTGCGTCCTTGCAAATGTTGGAGACGCTAAAACCGGCATCAACCAATTCTTTCACAACATTATAGATTTTTTGAATAAAGAATTTTCTGATCGTCGCTAGAAATCTTAGAATCAGGGAATGCGTCCGGCTCACTCAAGAAATGCTCGATTTGATCCGTGGACATTCGAGAAATCATTTCATTTTGAAAATTGCCGCAGGTCTAGTAGTTTTCCTTTTCTTGATGGTTCCATGTCCCTTTTTGAGTCATTAAAGCTCTCCTCTATTCTTCTCGTTTCTCCTCCTCTCTCCTCTCCTCCTCAATGTGCATCTAATGCAACTGCAACCTTTTGTCTATGGTAATTCGTAGTATTACAATGTAACCAAGACCATTGAAGCACGCAGCGGCTATATATTGAATATTAATCCTACATTTATTCCTTCAAATCGCACTCGATGATTTCTTCAATGAATAAGAAAGTTATGCGTCTATGGAAAAACTTCCCCGTGTAGCCTGCGTGCGGCAGTTGGCACACCTGGGGGCTCCAACTGCAGCTGCCGCTGTCAGACTTGCACGACAAAGCAAATGATGGACTTTCTCCACGATTATCCAAAGACTTCGCGAAGACGCCATAAGCGGAGCAGCACCTTGAAGTCGCAGCGGTGCCATCAATCGGCTCGCACTCCAGATATCGGAGACAAAAACCGTTGCCATCGTCGCCTCCGCCACAAGTACAGCAGTTCCTTCTCGCTGTCTCGGGCCCCGGCGAAGTCACTCGAATCGTACAGGACGCCGCCATCCGCTCGGTGCTGGCCAGGTTCTCCTGCGAGCTCTGCGTCGGCGGCTCCCTGCTGCGCTGCCGGGTTGACGGACAGTCGGCCCCGGTGATGTACTGCTGCTTGCGATTGGCGGCCCAGTCCGCTGCCGTCATTCAACACTGCCTGCGCCAACTGGAGCTCCTGCAGCCGCGCTTTGCCGGCAGAATTGTTGTCGGAGAGGAGGGCGCCGTCTGCGATGCGATGGCCAGCAGGGACGACTTGAACGGGTGCGCTCTGTGCATGTGTGCGGTGCATGTGCGGGCTGGAGTGCATGTGATGCCATCTGTTCAAACTTTTACCTACGGTTCCGGCTTCTACTGATTTTTTGCATGTCCTACTCACTCCTTAGACATCTTGCCATGTCCTACTCACTCCTTAGACATCTTGCCATGTCCTACTCACTCCTTTAAGACATCTTGTCATGTCTGTCTTACATGTAGATTGCCATGTCAGGATAATTGCTGAAACTACTGGATCATTTAAGTCTAGCTGTCAGTTAAATTTTCAAGAATAAGTCAGTCTAAATGAACCGAGCAGCCAAATTAAATATGCGGGGCACGACGATCTCGACTTTAGTTTTGACATTTTAATCACGAAAATCGATTCAAACTGGGATAAAAATCCAACATTTTCGCCATTCTGCATAAATAGAGCATCAGAAGATGGATCAATGATTAATGCGGGGGTTGATTATGAGTTCCGTGCTGAGCATCTGCAAGTGTCTTCTTTAAAATTGACAATTGAGACTGTTTGTCGACACAGCTGCTTCTCTAGGGCTGAGCAAATAAATGCTGGCTCTTGGTGGAAATCTGATGCCCTGCTGTATCAAATTGTCTACCTGATCGCGGCAGCCAAATTAAGCTTCATCCCACTGATCCACCTGACTCTTTCTCTTCCACTTGTCTTCTCAAACTCCACCAGATTGCTGGACAGACGGCTGCAGCAGCTTGATGAGGATCCACTCGCCAGAGGTCCGTCGTCGACGATGGGGGCATTGAAGCCGAAAACGCCTCCAGCCAAGGCGACATCATCGCACCGAGATCAACGCCAAGCAGAAGCCACCGCTGCCGCCACAATAGCTCCTATTGCGTCACTGCCACCTTCGCAGGACAGGATCAGCATGTACTTTAGTGAGAGCGAAAGAGACGAGATCGAAGGCGAAGCTTCCACAGGCAGCGCAAATGCCGGAGCTGCAGCTAAGAGTGGTGGAGGTGCGGCCAACTGCGGAGTCGTAGATGGTCGCTGGTGGCTGCACGGCGGCCGAACCACCGCCAGCAGCAACCGGAATGCAAGGCTCGGGCTCTGTGAGTAAAGACATACAATAAGGATTCAAACTGACGTTGCCTACTGATAGTAGCTTATAGCCAACTATTCCTTGGGTGAACGCGTTGATTTGTTTGTATTGTACTGCGACAATTCTCAAATTAGAGTTGAGGCAACGCTAGTGTCCCTCTGCTGCACTCGTCCCCCACCCGCGTGAAAACACTTTGGGTCTAGAGGCGACTGCATGACAGCGTGGTGGGCCGAGGAGAAGGGGAACTAGAGATGGGACTTTGAAGATAAGAAAGATGGGGAAAATCTCCTTTGGATAAAGGAGAAGGGATAACCCGATGGTATATTGGTCTTACATAACACGGCCCAATCGGCAAAGCCAGCAGAGCAGCACATAATTACGGCTTAAGGAATGTGGAAGTTACTTGTAATAATCTCACGCGAACTCCACTGGTTAAGTAAGTTAGAACTTTACGACTTACGAGAAAGCTTGAGCGACTGCTAGTCAGCGCACGCGTATATATATTTAATAGGTACGACGTACATTAGTACACGATACACGTACACGCGAGGACGAGCAATCAATGAGGTTCATACATAAGAAATAACCAACGTGCCCAAGCAACCTCAGATCAGTCCAGTGGCTCTTTGCCACATTCATGTTTTATGAAACTGTCAACAATGTGTTACCGTAATTTATTGTTAAGGACATTTTTAGCGTTTTGCAACCAACATGTAATAGTCCACCGACTCTAATTCGCCAGTTGCAAGCTCAGAATGACGATAAACAGAGAGGCTTAGTGTCGCCCTCGCCGCCAACCCGCAGGCTCGCCGCATGCGGCATCGTCAGGATCGGCAGCAGCAGCGGCTGAGCAGCAAAGCCAAACGTTGAGTCGCAGCATGGCCGCCCAATGTGGCTCAGGGTCGACAATGACCAGTGGCACCAGAGCGCCTCCTTTGACTGCGGCGCCGCCACCGTTGTCTCCACCTCATCCTGCCCCAACACCACCACCTTCATCACCACCGCCGACGCCATCACCTCGGCCGTCGCAGAGGAGTCACTCCAGCCGAACGTTGACCGAATGCATTCAGCAAATGTCTCTCAGTAGCGGAAGAGGCCAAGGCCGCAGCGGTGGCGGCGAAGGCTGCGAAAGCTCGATTAAACGGTTGCGATCGTTGATTAGTGACAGCGGCGGTGCGTGCCGGCCTGTGGCCGACTTACTAGACAATTGCAGTTGGAAGACCCATCGTGGTAGTTTGCAGGGGGCTTTAGGAACTGTTGTAAATCAAAGCAGGCAAGCAGTCATGCCCATTCTGCTGATCCAACGAGTACGCACACATTTTAGCATAGCATTAAGGTAGCGGTTCACCACAGGGAAACGCACTTTACGGAAACTATTGAAGGGGCCAAGAATTGGTTGGTACCGCGGATCTGCATGCTCTGAAGGCCAACTACTGCAGTCATCTGTTTATGTTTTTCATGGTGCCAATTTTATAGACGCAATTGCCAGCTCTCGCAGCTCGCGTTGCAGCCGCGGCGGCCACGGCATCAGCACCGGTGCTTCAATCGGAGAAATCACCGGTACCCCGGCAGCCAGCACCGGTGCTTCAATCGGAGCAATCACCGGTACCCCGGCAGCCAGCACCGGTGCTTCAATCGGAGAAATCACCGGTACCCCGGCAGCCAGCACCGGTGCTTCAATCGGAGCAATCACCGGTACCCCGGCAGCCAGCACCGGTGCTTCAATCGGAGCAATCACCGGTACCCCGGCAGCCAGCACCGGTCAGACTCGGCCCACGTCTTCATCCACAGAGTCGACGAGAACAGCGATTGCGTCGCCGTCGGCACTGAGAGACCCGACCGGCGCGCTGTCGGCCCGCAGCTCCAGCTGGTGGTGGCAGCGGGCGCGGCGCCGCTGCCTGGCGCACAAGCGCATCGTCTGGTTCCTGCCGGTCCGCGGCCAGTGCAGGGAGAGGCGGCTGAGGCGCCTGTTACTCCGACTGCTGGCCTGTCAGCCGCTACCTGCCGCATCAAAGGCGCCGCAAACGCCAGCCTCGCCAGCCGATCTGATCGATTTGTCTGGCGATTGCGAAAACCTAATTGATATTTAATTGAAAGAATTTTTATGCCAGCCAATCAGTTCTCTAGGCCTAGGGGAAGTTTGCAGCAGTAACTAGCCGTATTATTTCGCGTATTTCGTGCGAACTAGTGCAAAAGTACATGATGAGGTGCAGAAGCACTTTCAATATATTTCGTGCGTATGTCGAATTGGATAAAACACGTAGGCATCGAAAACTATGATCGTGTTTTTGTCATTAAAAACCCAATTTCAAAATGCATTTGCAAGATACAGGAATATGTTTGACAAGGTGGCAAAATGGTTAGTGGTTCACCCTCTGCAGATGGGGTCTACGACAATTGACTGCCAAAACTAACCAGGTTGGCAAACTCTGGGGTTTGAGGTTTGTCTTCTCAGCTTTCTTTCTATTTTCTCTTCTATTCTCTCTCTCTTCTCTATCCTCCTCTGCCCCGAGGTCACATGGTAGATTCTACATACGCTCGTACATCTGGCCTGTCACTCTGTATTCCTACCGCAGCTCAGAGCTGCCCAATCACAGCACAGCAGGGTGAACTCTGAAGCTCAGCCTCATATGCCACTCGCTTAAGGGGAAAACAGCCTCTCAGCTGCGTACTAACCGCGGCCAACTCTGCTTAACTTGCGGGGTTCTAACAAACCAACAAAAATATTTAGCGGAATAAGATGACGCGAGTGTCGAACAGTTCAGCTCGTCGACGAAGGCTGCATCTGCGTCAGCTGGCATCGAAGCTCTTCGAGCCGCCGCGCCGCCGCTGCCCAGTCGGCCTCGTCCGCTTCGCTTTCGGCGCCGATCTCTGCTGCAGCTGCGGCCGCAGCGGGCCGCCGTCTGGCCGCTTCCAGACAGCGGAGGCGGCGCAGCTCCCGGGCCGCCGGCAGGAGGTCCGACAGGGCGGCCAGGCGGTCCGCAGCCAGCCGGCGCAGTTGGCGGCGCCGCGGCGACAGAGCCGATGAAGCCTGCCGTTCGGACTCCACGGAAGCTGGCTGCGCCGGCTCAGCAGTCAAGGCTGCGTCATCGCCCGCATCAGCGACCGCCAGAGCAGCTTCGACGTCGGCCAGAGCCTCAGCCCGCCGCTCCCGCCGCTGTCGGTGAAGCCGGCGAAGCTTGGCCCGTTGGCGGAGCTTCCGGCGGGCGCCGGCGAGCAGGCCGGGGCGGTCAGCCAGCGCCGCTCCGCGTCCAGCTCGGCTCGAAGGCGGGCCAAAGCCGCCTCGTCCGCTGGCGACGTCAGGGAGGCGGCAGCCTGCAACAGCGCTGAGCGGGCTTCGTTTAGGAGGTCTCGCAGGCGGCAAAGTCGGGCCCGAAGCTCCGGCAATGTCGGCGACAAAGTCGGAGGCCGCGGCGGCGGCGGGGGCAGCGAGCGGCGCCACTGGTCGAGAACGGCGGACAGGCGGTCAGACTCTGCCAGCCAGTCTGGGGGCCGCAGCGGCTGGGCTGGGGGATTCTGGCGCAGCGAGGTTGGGGAGCAGGTGTTAAATGCACGTTTGTGTCTCAGATGGTGGTTTCTAGGAAAAATGTAGGCATGATTTTTTGGAAATTTTAGGAACTTAGGCCAAATACTAGTTTAACCAGTTTTCAGATTTCTTATCATAGATCCCAGTTCCTGATCCGGATTACAAGCAATAGATCCCAGTTCCTGATCCCGAAAACAAGCAAAAGATCCCAGTTCCTGATCCCGACTCCCAAGCAAAAGATCCCAGTTCCTGATCCCGACTCCCAAGCAATAGATCCCAGTTCCTTATCCCGACTCCCAAGCAATAGATCCCAGTTCCTTATCCCGACTCCCAAGCAAAAGATCCCAGTTCCTGACCCGATTTCCCACCCGAAGATACAGACTTCAATCCAAGAGTCCCTGTTCCGAGTCCTCAATTCCGGTACCAGATGTTAGTTTATGCTGAATTCAAGCTACAAACGCCATACGTGAGGTACTACTCAAAAGTAGAATATGAGCATTAAAAAAACATCAAATTCATGCTCAAAACAATTCAAATATAGTTTGGTGTGGAATGCCGAGATCAGCTAATTAATAATTTCTCAGAAACCTGGCCGGTAAATGTTTATTTTTGCCTAGCAGGCAGAATGTACTTTTATTATATGTACTTATACACACTAACCAAGACGCGAACAAACGAATTGAAACGCAATGCTAACTTGATCGATTTTTCCAACTAATCTTGAATGTACTAGAGGATTAGCGCGCACAATTATAATCTAATATCTAATAAGAATAATAAGATTACTATAAGGGTACACTGACTTAAACTGAATGAACCTGCAACGCAGAGTAACTTCTTGGCAAGCAAATAATTCTTTCGATACATATCGGTGATGTAAGAAATCGCTACTAACAACAAATTGAAACAATCTTTAATGCACAATGGAAGTTTAATTAATTGTTTTGAAAACCGACGCCAGCAAAATTGATTTTCGATACATATCGGCTGCTACACGAGATTTCCTTAGTAAGGCGGTGGCTACATGCGGAAGACGCCAAACCGAGTGGCCTCAGTTGGCGAGTTCGCGGCCGCGGACAGGGCCAGCGCCAGCACGGAGCGGGTCTGCTGAGGATCCAGGATGCCGTCATCCCACAGCCTGGCCGAGCTGTAGTAGGGGTGGCCCTCCTGCTCGTACTTGGCCAGCACCGGCTCGCGAAGGGCTCTGCGAGTTGTGATAGTATACACTGTCGTGAATGTGAACAGTGTACTCAAGCTCGAATGTGAATTGAACTGTAAATGTGAGAAGTTCAATAGCTCTGTGAAGCGGTGAATGTAGTGAATGTGGATAGTAACTAAATGTACATTTGTGATCATCTGTGATTTGCTGTTTAACAGCTGTGTGAAATTAATTTAAACTAGCGAATTAGTTGAATGGCGTGCATTTCTGCCGTAGCTGTTCCAGCGTAATTGGTGAAATAATTAAGCTGTGAACAGGTGAATTTGTGAAAGTGGTGAACGAGTGAATCAGTGAGCGTAGTAAACCGTAAACTATTGAAATGTTAAACGCTCTGATATTTTAACATGTGAATTTG
This sequence comes from Macrostomum lignano, assembly GCA_002269645.1. NCBI lineage: Eukaryota > Metazoa > Platyhelminthes > Macrostomidae > Macrostomum > Macrostomum lignano. Next base: position 9,411 of record NIVC01004388.1, read on the forward strand.
TGAGCGGGGTGAACTGGTGAATCTGTGAACGGGGTGAACTGGTGAATCTGTGAACGGGTAAACTGGTGAATCTGTGAACGGTTAAACGGGTGAATCTGTGAAAGGGATGAATTGGTGACTCGGTAAAATGGGTGAAGTGTGGCGAATCGATGTAAAGGGGTGAACTGGTGAATCGATGTAAAAGGGGTGAACTGGTGAATCTGTGAACGGGTGATTCTGTGAACGGGTGAACTGGTGAATCTGTGAACGGGTGAACTGGTGAATCTGTGAACGGGTGAGCTGGTGAATCTGTGAACGGGTGAGCTGGTGAATCTGTGAACGGGATGAATTGGTGACTCGGTAAAATGGGTGAAGTGTGGCGAATCGATGTAAAGGGGTGAACTGGTGAATCGATGTAAAGGGGTGAACTGGTGAATCGATGTAAAGGGGTGAACTGGTGAATTAGTGAACGGGGTGAACTGGTGAATCGGTGAACGGGGCGAATGAGGATAACTCGCACCTGGACTCCGCCTCGGTCCAGTCGCGGCCCTCCCTCTGCCGCTGCTCCCGCTGGATCTGGTCCAGCACATTGGCGGCCTGCTCGCCGCCCATAACGCTGATACGCGAGTTGGGCCACATGAACAGGAAGCGGGGGTCGTAGGCGCGGCCGCACATGCCGTAGTTGCCGGCGCCGTAGCTGCCTCCGACAATCAGGGTGATCTTGGGCACCCGGGCGCAGGCCACGGCGGTCACCAGCTTCGCTCCATGCTTGGCGATGCCGCCAGCTTCGGCCTCGCGGCCAACCATGAAGCCGGTGATGTTCTGCAGGAACAGCAGCGGGATGCCGCGCTGGCAGCACAGCTGGATGAAGTGCGCGCCCTGCTCGGGTGGCGGCCGGTTGCGAGGCGTGAGAATCCTGCCTGCTGCAGCCTCTGCAGATTGCCTTGCCAAAATGCACATAGCCTCCCCCAAAATGTACATAGCCTCCCCCAAAATGCACATCCCCTTCCCCAACATGCACATAGTTTCCCCCAAAATGCACATCCCCTTCCCCAACATGCACATAGTCTCCCCCAAAATGCACATAGCCTCCCCCAAAATGTACATAGTCTCCCCCAAAATGTACATAGCCTCCCCCAAAATGCACATCCCCTTCCCTAACATGCACATAGTCTCCCCCAAAATGCACATCCCCTTCCCCAACATGCACATAGTCTCCCCCAAAATGCACATAGCCTCCCCCAAAATGTACATAGTCTCCCCCAAAATGCACATAGCCTCCCCCAAAATGTACATAGCCTCCCCCAAAATGCACATCCCCTTCCCCAACATGCACATAGTCTCCCCCAAAATGCACATCCCCTTCCCCAACATGCACATAGTCTCCCCCAAAATGCACATAGCCTCCCCCAAAATGTACATAGTCTCCCCCAAAATGCACATAGCCTCCCCCAAAATGTACATAGCCTCCCCCAAAATGCACATCCCCTTCCCCAACATGCACATAGTCTCCCCCAAAATGCACATCCCCTTCCCCAACATGCACATAGTCTCCCCCAAAATGCACATCCCCTTCCCCAACATGCACATAGTCTCCCCCAAAATGCACATCCCCTTCCCCAACATGCACATAGTCTCCCCCAAAATGCACATCCCTTCCCCAAAATGCACATAGCCTTCACCAACATGCATACGGCCTTCTTAAAAATGCCCATACTCTTCCCAAAAAATCCAGTTACCTCCATCAAGAACCCTCTACACCGACCACAAAACACCCATGTCCCCAAACACACAGAATATACCCATAAAAAGTAGATTAACCTTAATCTACGAATAGAGTTTATTCAGAAATGAGCCAAGCGCAACCTCACCTTAACAGCGGACTCGCTAAACAGCACTCCATTGTTTCCCAGAATGCCCACCGTGCGGCCGTGAATGCTCGCGAAGCAGCAGACGAGGGTTTCGCCGTACATGGCTTTGAATTCGTCCAGCTCGCTGCCGTCCACAACGCGGGCGATGACCTCGCGACTGCAGAGGCGAATGCGAGAGGCTGCTGAGCGATACGACTTTATTTGGATTCAACCATAGTTGCTAGTGATTCAGTGACCAATGCACCTTACAGACAGTGACCAATGCCACCTTACAGACAGTGACCAATGTCACCTTATAGACAGTGACCAATGCCACCTTACAGACAGTGACCAATGCCACCTTACAGACAGTGACCAATGCCACCTTACAGACAGTGACCAATGCCACCTTACAGACAGTGACCAATGCCACCTTACAGACAGTGACCAATGCCACCTTATTGACAGTGACCAATGCCACCTTACAGACAGTGACCAATGTCACCTACAATACGGAGAGTCTGACAGTGACCAATGCCACCTTACAGACAGTGACCAATGTCATCTTACAGACAGTGACCAATGTCACCTACAATACAGACAGTCTTACAGTGACCAATGCCACCTTACAGACAGTGTCCGATGTGACCTACAGGCAGTGACCAATGCCACCTTATAGACAGTGACCAATGTCACCTACAGGCAGTGACCAATGCCACCTTACAGACAGTAACCAATGTCACCTACAGGCAGTGACCAATGTCACCTACAGGCAGTGGCCAATGCCATCTTACAGACAATGACCGATACGACCTTACATTTGTGTTAATCTAAAGTTATTTGCATTCAGTGCGGACCATTTATCAGTGACTAACAGACTACAGCAGAGTTACGTTGATTAAGTGAGCAGTCAGTAACCAGCGGCTCAGAACTTACATATCAAAATTCCGCTTCAGATTGCCTCCCACAATGCCGTAGATCTCATCCGCCGGATACAGCGGCTCGCTGAAGGCGGGAGTCGCGGGCTGCACGGGCCGATTGAGCCGGGCCACCACCCGCCTAGCCAGGTGCAACGCGTGCTCATCGTCCTGGGCGTAGTGGTCCGTGACACCCGACTGCCGGCAGTGCAGATCGGCGCCGCCCAGAGCTTCCGCCGACACTTCCTCGCCTGTGGCAGCTTTCACCTTCAATGGCGGGATCGGAGGGCGATTCTTAATGAGATTGGAGGGCGATTCTCATTGGGATTGGAGCGCGATTCTCAATGAGTTTGGAGCGCGATTCTCAATGAGATTGGAGGGCGATTTTCATTGGGATTGGAGGGCGATTCTCATTGAGTTTGGAGGGCGATTCTCATTGAGATTGGAGGGCGATTCTTAATGGGATTGGAGGGCGATTCTCATTGAGATTGGAGGGCGATTCTTAATGGGATTGGAGGGCGATTCTCATTGAGATTGGAGGGCGATTCTCATTGAGATTGGAGGGCGATTCTTAATGGGATTGGAGGGCGATTCTCATTGAGATTGGAGGGCGATTTTCATTGGGATTGGAGGGCGATTCTCATTGAGATTGGAGGGCGATTCTCAGAGCTGCTATAGAAATAAATTACAGGCCATCATTATTCAAAAGATAAGTGGACCCAATGGGCCATTATCAATGGAAAACCTAGGAGGCGATGCAAGCAGGCCTGGCAGACTTACAAGCGGCGGTCCTCCCAAGAAGATGGTGCCTTGCTTTTGCACAATGATGCTCTCATCAGCCATCGCGGGCACGTAGGCGCCGCCAGCGGTGCACGAGCCCAGGACCACAGCCACCTGGGGAATGTTCTGACTGGAAAGGGTGGCTTGGTTGTAGAAGATGCGGCCGAAATGGTCCCGGTCGGGGAAAACTGCGTCTTGCCTGGGCAGATTAGCGCCGCCGGAATCCACTGAGGGCGGGGTGGGAATTGGGATCTGCTCTGGTAATAGCAAGAAAATGCACATCTGAGTTTAAATTAAAACATTGGTGTGACTGACCGGAAGTAGAAGTCATAATGGGACTGGAAGTAGAGGTAAGAATGGGACCAGAAGTAGGGGTCAGAATGGGACCGGAAGTAGAGGTCAGAATGGGACCGGAAGTAGAGGTCAGAATGGGACCGGAAGTAGAGGTCAGAATGGGACGGTGGGACCGGAAGTAAAGGTAAGAATGGGACCGGAAGTAAAGGTAAGAATGGGGGCAGAAGTGGGGGTCAGAATGGGACCGGAAGTAGAGGTTAGAATGGGACCGGAAGTAGGGGTTAGAATATAACCGGAAGCAAAGGTTGGAATAGGACTGGAGGGAAATGGTGCAATTAAGTCAACTTCGGAATTGAACCGGAAGTAGAGTTCAGAATCAGGATGGTTCCAGAATTGTGTCAAAATAGTCAAAAACTCACCGAGATAAATGCAAGGCAGGCGATTCTGGCGAGCCACTTCCTGGGCGCGCAGGTGTTTTTTCACCGTGATTGGGTAGTAGGAGCCGCCCTTCACAGTCGGGTCATTGGCGACTATCACGCATTCGACTCTATGAAAGCATTTGAAAATCACACCAATTAGTGCCTGGCAGTCTGACAAATTAGTGACAGATGAATAAGGTTAACAAGGCTGACTCACCCACTAACCTGGCCGATGCCAGTGATGATACCACCAGCTGGCACCTCCTCTTTGCCATAGAGCTCGTGTCCTGCCAGCTGCGACAGCTCAAGGAATGCAGATCCGGGATCCAGCAGGTGGCCAATCCGGTCTCTGGGCAGCAGCTTGCCACGGCTCAGATGCCGCTCACGAGCCTTTTCACCTCCACCTAGTTGAGCCCAAGTTAATTAGCAACTGTGTAATTAGCAACAAATTCCCCAACTTTAACTAAGAAATTTTAAACTCACCTTTTAAAACATGCTGAATCTTGGATTCCAGATCAGAGACCAGCTTCTTCATGTTGGCATAGTTAGTCTAAAAATTATAGAAACAATACACAATGTATAGTCCAGCTATTACTATACAGATGTCAATGGCATAATGTCAGTTGCAATTAAAGTTCTGAAAATTTCGGAATCCACTCTTTTTTCAGCAGTTGTCTACACAATGTAACTTAAACGTGACAGCAAAAAAAAGCTTTTTTCTTTCCTTGGGGTTTGCAGCCACAGGGGCATATGGGGTCAAGAATGAATTATAAGCATTTAACTCAATATGCACACTTGAATTGAATGCAAGATGGACAAAACTCAGCCTAGGAGACAGGCCCAATCTAGCTCAGCCAATGAGAGAGCAGTAAAGAAATAGGTTAAAATCAAATATAAGCAGGCAAGATGAAAGCCTATTTGTTGACCTAGCTAAGGGATAGGGTGCCACCTCCATTGAAACCAAGCTCAGTGCTACTTTATAACTAGATAGTTTAACTGCTTTTGGTATTCTTGTCCCCTTGGTAATATTAATAATAATAATTAATTACACCTGCCCTGATTTGGACAGACACAATTGACATGACAGCTTAGCTATAGCTACTGTGTGGTATATTAGAAGACTACAGATAGCTATTTAGTCTAGAGACTGGGGTTACCACACACCCTCAATTACCCTAGCTAGGCACAATTCTGGTACCTATTTTATAGCTGGGTGAACTGAAGCAATGCAGAGTTAAGTGTCCTGCTCAATGACACAAATTGTTTTAGTGGGATTGGGAATTGAACTTTCCAAACTTCAAGTTATAAGTCTACTAGTAGGCCTATCTAATGCTCTAACCACTACTAGGCCTAGGCTACAACCTATACATGTGCAACCTCCAAAACTTGGTTGGGCATGCAACTTAGTTTTAACAAAAAATGCGACATAGTCTTTGGCCAAAAATGCAACTTACTTAAAAAAGAAAGTAAAGCAAAATTAATGCAATTTTGGGTAAATGGCAGGAGTAACAATCATGTCCTATTAAGGCGAAATGCCTTATCATCTAATTAGTACTATGTCTGTATTCCTTTTAGTGGGGCATTTTTGCAACTTACCTTGGTTGGCTGCCAAATCTGTTAGCCAGATTTTAGTCTTTTTAGTACTATATTACTACTACTAGGTATAATAAAAATGAAAAAAATTTTTGATAATTTCTTGGAAAATTTCAAATTAATCTTTGCATCTATGAAGGAAAGAATTCTAAATCTTTTTGGCTTTAATATAGTATTTTTCCTATTTTCTTTGACTATGAGCAAGCAGCAAGCTTTGCGGCAAAGTGCTACTAAGCTATTCCATGTGAGCCTGCCTCCAAAGACAATCTATACACAACTTAAGTACTGATTGGCAATAGTTTACGAAGTGAAAGCAACAATCTAGCACTAGGGCTATATGTGCCATAAGCCAAGGAGTGGTTTCCTATGATCTACTTGCACTGCCAAGATAATTGCTATCAAGAAAACCAAGATTTGCCCTGATCCTTAGCAGTCAATTAGGAAACTGACAGCTAAGCATAGAATGATGCCAATGTCAATGCCATAGTCCAGATCATGCTAGGTGCATGCCTGAACAAAAATTGAATAATTATAAATGCACACTGAAAAAAAATTAGTGCACGCCCATTCTCAAAAATACGCTAGTGTTGCAACAATAAATGACCTTTTTTATGTTATGACAAAGACTTTTTTTAAATTGCATAATAAACCTTTATTAGATAATTTTGTTGCTTTTAAAGCATATTCGGCAATACTATTTATAGTGGAAAGTTTATACATGCAAAGATTTGTTTAAATACTCTTTTGCGAACTAGAAAAAACATGAAAGCTTGAAATTTGCACCTAAAAATGAACTTTTTTTCATCTTTTTTCTACTTTACAATGACTCTTACACATGATTCTATAAAGTGCATGCCAGGTGCACACGCATACTTTTTTCTCAGGAGTGATGCAAACCAACTGTGCACGCCTAATTTTGGCATGCAAGGCCAATGCATGCCCAAATTTTCAGGCGTATACTACATGATCCAGAGTGTGATGTCAATGCATAAACTAGTAAAGGCTGACTTGCATCTGCACTTGGTTTGCAAAGCAACTTGTCACTAAGGTGCAAGTGGTAATTGCAGCAGTTGCATGATTTGCTCAACTAGATCAAAGGCCATGGTGCTGGATAGACCATTATCTTTTTAGAGAAGAAGCTGTTTATGGTTGACCTAGTGCATAACTGGCATAATGACAGAATCCTTGCAGCATCTGCCAATGATGCCAGTCCCAAGGTTGTCAGAATTACCACCATAAAGCATTGACTTAGATTTTCATGTTTTACATCAACTTATATTTGTTAGGCCTATCAAATACTAGGCTCTCCTACTCAAAACAAAAATATCTAGCATAGCAATAAATGTAAGCCATAAATTCTTAATTAGTATTATTAATAGTACCTAGTTCTAATTATATAGTTTATTTTATATCTTTGCATAGATATTTTGTTTCTTGGCTAAGAGTTTTTATTAGAATTGGCCAACTCTAAATTTGCAACTTTTTGAACCAACTGCTTGCTAATTATATTTATAGTTACATTACAGAACATGCAAAATATAGGCCTAGTGAAATTCCTTTGAGCCTACCTTATATACATTATCATTTGTATCTATATTAGACTTGAATGCACATAATGAACGAAAAGGCTGGCGAAAATTTCTTTGCGCTATCATTATGTTGAACTGCAATGTTTTAATCGACATTGCATCAAAATTTAGTTAGGTTTAGAAAAAAAAGATTTTAACAAATTAGGCTCGTTTCGACAAGTCTTCAGAATATAGATCCGTCTATTGGCTATCAAATTATTTCTAACATTACTAACTAGAAAGATAAGAGTTCATCTAAACGTCAGTTTAGGGAGTGAAGGTTTGCGTGGTGGAGCACTCAAGAAAAGCAAGAAAAAAATAAGTCACGCACGAACGAATCGTGCTTAGTAACTTAGCATAATTAATTTAAAAAATAAATAATTGTTACTAGTTATTTTAAAAGACCTTGCTTTTTAATAGTGACGGTAACAACTAAACAACAGAAACGCGCATATTCAGTCCTTCGAAATAAGTGAGGGTAAAGTAGTTTGTTAATATTCGTGAAATATTAGCATATAAACAAAATGTTCACATACCTAGGCACAGTTTTTCCCTTTTGATAACTAAATAAAATCAAAGTTAAAATGTATTTTTGAACGTTGGTTACAGTTAACAAAAATTTTATTCTCCTCGTCGTCGTCAGCGCGTTCGGTGGTGGATAGTAAAAATATTATTACTTTATTATTATTATATCATAGGCCCTACTTTTCACTGTTGTCCTAAAAATCATTGTATTGAAATCAATTGTTCCCCATTAACACCGACTCAAAGTAAAGATTTCTAAATTTGCTATGGCCATGATGCTTGGTGGTAATTCTCTCTTTCCAGCTAATGCCAATGGCAATAATAGTGCACTTTATCAAAATGCCCAAGACTTTAATCAGCGAGCAGTGTCTTTCAGTAAGTATGCCCAACCCAAATTTGTTAGTTTTTATTCAGCAAATATAAATTAAATCACTTTTAGTTATGCTTACTTTTACTATGGCCTACTTTTGTTGCATTTTTTAAAGTTTCATATAGTGGATTTAATAATAATCTTTGTCAAATGACAAAGAAAGATGACACAGATCCAGAATTTTTGCAGGGAAGAGACAACCTATAGGCTTTAAGTTCAAACTAGGAATGAGAAAAATCATGTTATAATGGTTTAATAATTCTATTATTAGAGGCAAATATATTTTTTTTAAACTTCAATCATTAGGATACTAATTTGCAATATAGCTATTAGATTAGCATGCATAAAATTATTTTTAAGCTTCTAAAGATATGTTATTTTATTTTATTAGATTTTATTTTTATATCCAAGAAAGATGACTCAAATATTTATTATATAAGTTGACTCATTCTTCAATATGTGATAAATAAATAGTTTTATAATTTATAGCCTAGTATAAAGTCTTAATAATATAAAAATCCAAATATAGCACAAATACAATACAGTATACAAATATAAACATCTAAATATATTAAATCTCTAAGTCTAAGGTTTGCATGTTTGCCAGTAAGTATCTATCTATCTAGGTATATAATCATTTTTAGAAAAGATGGCTTGACCAATTTTCATGAGACTTGCACTGTTCAATAAGAAATTTTCCCATGATAGTACATGTAATTGTTTGATTGAAATTTGTTTGTTTGACTGTTTGATTGAAAGAAATTGCTTGATGCTAAAGGGATTTGATATTTAAAAAACATGCTTTTTTACAAAGGTCAAGCAGCTCTTTTGAATTAAAATGCATTGCAAGAATGCTAAAAAAAACTGACTGGTTGAATTCTAATTCTGAAATAGATTGCATCAGACTAGGCTTTTATTTATTCAGTCTGTGTACTGGCTGAATTTTGACACTGACTTAAATTATGTCATAGTATTGAAAATGCAATGTGGAAGCAGTGTAAGACCAAGATGGCCATACACCAAGATGGCCATAGCCACAACATTAAATCTCTATTATATCTGCTTTCTCTCTAATAATAATTAGCAACTTAATAGCTATTGTTTTATTATCATAGTCTGATAGTCATGCATTATTTTGTTTTAATCAATCATATTTATAAATATTGATATAATAATTAGATTTGAAACCAATTAATCATAATATAAAAATATGAATCTTTTTAGTTTTTGTGCCAATTTATTCCCATAAGGCCATATATATTAAATATATCATTATTAGTTTATTAAGAAACCATTGCTAATAATAATGCTATGCAAAAATGAGATAAATATGCGACTAGGTATTTATTTTATGCTTGGCTACTTGCTTTATTTAGTAAATAAACATATATAGGTCCAGCCAAAATAAAAGCTAGGCCTAAAAACAAAGGGAATGATTATAATGTAATATAATTCTATTTTAGCATCTATCTTTCTAATTATTACTAATAGGAAAATGGAAATGAATGAAATATATAGACCTATACTTATTATTATTTATTTTAATTTAGACATTTAGATCTGTGGCCATCTTGGTGTGTGGCTATCTTGGTCATGTGCCGTGGAAGCCAGGGTGTTTTAACCTAGGGTGGGCTAAAGAATTGTACAAGTGGGCCTAAATGACCAAATAGGGGAGAGAGTAAAGAGCAGAGACGAGGAGGAAAAAGAGAGGGAAGAGACAAGAAGAGAGGGAAGAGACAAGAAGAGATGAGAGATATAAATAAGAGAGAAGAGAGGAATGATCTAAGGGATATAGAGAGAGGCAGAGGCCAGAGTTTGCCAATACATGTTTTCAACAAACATTGTCTGACATTCTGCCAATGAGATCAATGCTTGCCTCAAATCTAATTTTACACAAATTTACTCCATTTTTGTTTACATCTATCCTCTATTATTAACAAGTTTCTGTTTCAGTATAACTTTAGATTTTAGAATATAGGCAAAGATATTTAAATGTTAAAGTTTTACAGATTAGGTCAAGTCATTATCATCATATGATGATTTTGAATATGATGATTTCAACTGTACCATTTTTCTTGGCATACATACTGCACTGGTGCACAATAAACTTTGGTATATAGAATTGGCATATTGGTGTATAGAACTATTTGAAGTGCCACATAACTGTAAGCATATTACAGTTTCCAGAACAAAATTTTATATTTTTAAGATATTACGATTTAGATTATAATACTATCTCTACTCTCTCCTCTCTTGTCTTGATCCTCTCCTATCTACTCTTTCTTGTCTCATCTCTTCTCTTGATCATCTCTAATTTGTACTCTCCTATTTATCATCTCTCCTCTCTTCTATCAACTCTCTCATCTCTTCTATCAACTCTCTCCTCTCTTCTATCAACTCTCATCTCTTCTATCAACTCTCTCCTCTCTTTTATCAACTCTCTCCTCTCTTCTATCAACTCTCATCTCTTCTATCAACTCTCTCCTCTCTTCGCTATTCCTTTTACTTTCTCTTCTTTACTCTTTTAGCCCCCTAGCCTATTCCAGCAAAATAGATATTAATATAAATAATCAGACAGTTAAGTAGCCCCAACTAGTTAATTTCATAGTTCTGTTTAACCTGAAAACTATTGGTGGCTTACACATTGCCATTCCTTTGCCTCTAATTAGTGCCAGGCGCACAGACACCGCTGATGCTGCCAGGTGGAAGTGGCAGCGGCGGGCCCTTCAACATGGGGCCTCTCCAGCACCAGCTGCCGCCCCAGCCGCCTTCCTCGGGAGCTGGCAGCGTCCACAGCGCCGGAGCTGGCGGCAGCGGCAGCATGGGTGGCGGCGGGAACGGCCCGCTGACGTCCGGCTCTTCCGGCGGTGGCTCCGGCTTCGGCGGCGGAGGCGGCGGCGCCGGCGGCAGCGAGTCGGGAGAGCCTTCGCCGCCGTCCATCATCTTCCAGCCGCCTGTGCGGCCGGGCCGCGGCATGGAGGGCCGCCACATCGGCCTGCGGGCCAACCACTTTGAGATTAAGTTACCCAAGGGCTTCCTGCATCACTACGACGTGTCAATCATGCCTGACAAGTGTCCGAGGCGCATTAACCGCGAGATTGTTGATATCATGGTGAACTCGATGCACCATCAGAAGTACTTCTTCAACCAGCGTCCGGTGTTCGATGGTCGCAAGAATTTGTACACCAGGGACCCCCTGCCGTTTGGAACCGACCGGCTCGAGCTGGAGGTCACCCTGCCCGGCGAGGGCAGCAAGGACCGCGTGTTCAAGGTACTGAGGCTGATTCTTTTCCTGCGGGCTAGATTAGCAATCCATTCTATTCCTGCATCCATGATAGGCTAGATTAGCAATCCATTCTATTCCTGCACCCATGATAGGCTAGATTAGCAATCCATTCTATTCCTGCACCCATGATAGGCTAGATTAGCAATCCATTCTATTCCTGCATCCATGATAGGCTAGATTAGCAATCAATTCTATTCCTGCATCCATAATAGGCTAGATTAGCAATCCATTCTATTCCTGCATCCGTGATAGGCTAGATTAGCAATCCATTCTATTCCTGCACCCATGATAGGCTAGATTAGCAATCCATTCTATTCCTGCATCCATGATAGGCTAGATTAGCAATCAATTCTATTCCTGCATCCATAATAGGCTAGATTAGCAATCCATTCTATTCCTGCATCCATGATAGGCTAGATTAGCAATCCATTCTATTCCTGCATCCATGATAGGCTAGATTAGCAATCAATTCTATTCCTGCATCCATAATAGGCTAGATTAGCAATCCATTCTATTCCTGCATCCGTGATAGGCTAGATTAGCAATCCATTCTATTCCTGCATCCGTGATTGGCTAGATTAGCAATCCATTCTATTCCTGCCTCCGTGATAGGCTAGATTAGCAATCCATTCTATTCCTGCATCCATGATAGGCTAGATTAGCAATCCATTCTACTCCTGCATCCATGATAGGCTAGATTAGCAATCCGTTCTATTCCTGCATCCATGATAGGCTAGATTAGCAATCCATTCTATTCCTGCATCCATGATAGGCTAGATTAGCAATCCATTCTATTCCTGCATCCATGATAGGCTAGATTAGCAATCCATTCTATTCCTGCATCCATGATAGGCTAGATTAGCAATCCATTCTATTCCTGCACCCATGATAGGCTAGATTAGCAATCCATTCTATTCCTGCACCCATGATAGGCTGGATTAGCAATCCATTCTATTCCTGCATCCATGATAGGCTAGATTAGCAATCCATTCTATTCCTGCCTCCGTGATAGGCTAGATTAGCAATCCATTCTATTCCTGCACCCATGATAGGCTAGATTAGCAATCCATTCTATTCCTGCATCCATGATAGTCTAGATTAGCAATCCATTCTATTCCTGCCCCCGTGATAGGCTAGATTAGCAATCCATTCTATTCCTGCATCCATGATAGGCTAGATTAGCAATCCATTCTATTCCTGCCTCCGTGATAGGCTAGATTAGCAATCCATTCTATTCCTGCACCCATGATAGGCTAGATTAGCAATCCATTCTATTCCTGCCTCCGTGATAGGCTAGATTAGCAATCCATTCTATTCCTGCACCCATGATAGGCTAGATTAGCAATCCATTCTATTCCTGCATCCATGATAGGCTAGATTAGCAATCCATTCTATTCCTGCCTCTGTGATAGGCTAGATTAGCAATCCATTCTATTCCTGCATCCATGATAGGCTAGATTAGCAATCCATTCTATTCCTGCACCCATGATAGGCTAGATTAGCAATCCATTCTATTCCTGCACCCATGATAGGCTAGATTAGCAATCCATTCTATTCCTGCCTCCGTGATAGGCTAGATTAGCAATCCATTCTATTCCTGCACCCATGATAGGCTAGATTAGCAATCCATTCTATTCCTGCCTCCGTGATAGGCTAGATTAGCAATCCATTCTATTCCTGCATCCATGATAGGCTAGATTAGCAATCCATTCTATTCCTGCCCCCGTGATAGGCTAGATTAGCAATCCATTCTATTCCTGCATCCATGATAGGCTAGATTAGCAATCCATTCTATTCCTGCACCCATGATAGGCTAGATTAGCAATCCATTCTATTCCTGCACCCATGATAGGCTAGATTAGCAATCCATTCTATTCCTGCATCCATGATAGGCTAGATTAGCAATCCATTCTATTCCAGCATCCATGATAGGCTAGATTAGCAATCCATTCTATTCCAGCATCCATGATAGGCTAGATTAGCAATCCATTCTATTCCTGCATCCATGATAGGCTAGATTAGCAATCCATTCTATTCCTGCATCCATGATAGGCTAGATTAGCAATCCATTCTATTCCAGCATCCCTGTACGAGTAGACCAGACTAGCAACCCAACTCTCTTTCATCCAGGTGATGATGAAGTACCTGGGCGAAGTGTCGCTATTCGCTCTCGAGGAGGCCCTTGAAGGCCGACGCCAGAACATTCCAGCCGAAGCGGTGAACGCCCTGGACGTGGTGATGAGGCACCTGCCCAGCCTCCAGTACACCCCGGTTGGCCGGTCGTTTTTCCAGCCGCCTGAGATGAACGACCACCCGCTGGGCAGCGGCCGGGAGGTGTGGTTCGGCTTCCACCAGAGCGTGCGGCCCAGCCACTGGAAGATGATGCTCAACATTGACGTGTCCGCCACCGCGTTCTACAAAGCTCAGACAGTTTGCGAGTTCCTGTGCGATGTGCTGGAGATTCAGGTAAAAATTCTCAACTATTTTAACGAGTATGATTTTCACATTGCTGCTTTTAGTAGCATGCTGTAGAAATTTACCAAAATCCGCTCTGTAATCAGCAGATCCGTGATCTGGAGGAGTACAACAAGAAGCCGCTGAGCGACTGCAACAGGGTGAAGTTCACCAAGGAGATCAAAGGCCTGAAGATTGAGATCACCCACTGCGGCCAGATGCGCCGCAAGTACCGCGTCTGCAACGTCACCAGGCGCTCGGCCAGCACGCAGAGCTTCCCGCTGCAGATGGAGAACGGCCAGACTCTTGAGTGCACCGTGGCCAAGTACTTTGCTGAGCGGTACAAGATGAAGCTGCGATACCCCATGCTGCCCTGTCTGCAGGTAAGACTTGTTTATCACTTGTTCCATTGTGACTGGCCTCTATGAACCACTTGTTCCATTGTGACAACAATAAACTATATGTATAAGTATCGCTGTTATTCTTCCAGGTGGGCCTGGAGAACAAGCACACCTACCTGCCACTGGAGGTGTGCAACATTGTCAGCGGCCAGCGCTGCATCAAGAAGCTGACGGACTCGCAGACGTCCACCATGATCAAGGCCACGGCCAGGTCCGCCCCGGACCGGGAGCGCGAGATCAACAACCTGGTGCGGAAGGCCAATTTTAGTCACGACAGTCACCTGCAGACCTTTGGCATTCAGGTTTGTGAATTATGGAGTGCGTTTATGGATTGCCGTGTGCTTAATAATGCTGTTTTACTTGAGCACATTCAACCGAAACACATTAGGACTGCTTAATGTAACTTTCTGGTTTCTTACGAGTATTCCTAGAAAAAGAAGCAAGTCTAGCCAGGATAGGACAGATTATTGAATTATTTATCAAAAGTTGGAGACTTTTCTGTCAGTTTTATGCGATTTATGTCAGGATTATGGGATTTCCTGTCAGTGTTGTGGGAATTCCTGTCAGGATTGTGGGAATTCCTGTCAGGGTTGTGGGAATTCCTATCAGGGTTATCAGATTTCCTGTCAGTGTTGTGGGAATTCCTGTCAGGGTTATCGGATTTCCTGTCAGTGTTGAAGGAATTCCTGTCAGGGTTATCGGATTTCCTGTCAGTGTTGTGGGAATTCCTGTCAGGGTTATGGGATTTCCTGTCAGTGTTGTGGGAATTCCTGTCAGGGTTATGGGATTTCCTGTCAGTGTTGTGGGAATTCCTGTCAGGGTTATGGGATTTCCTTTCAGGGTTGTGGGAATTCCTGTCAGGATTGTGGGAATTCCTGTCAGGGTTATGGGAATTCCTGTCAGGGTTATGGGATTTCCTGTCAGGGTTGTGGGAATTCCTGTCAGGGTTGTTGGAATTCCTGTCAGGGTTGTGGGAATTCCTGTCAGGGTTGTTGGGTCTCCTGTCGGTTGTGGGAATTCCTGTCAGTGTTGTGGGAATTCCTGTCAGGGTTGTGGGAATTCCTGTCAGTGTTGTTGGAATTCCTGTCAGGGTTGTGGGAATTCCTGTCAGGGTTGTTGGGTCTCCTGTCGGTTGTGGGAATTCCTGTCAGGGTTGTGGGAATTCCTGTCAGGGTTATGGGGTTTCCTTTCAGGGTTGTGGGAATTCCTGTCAGGGTTATGGGAATACCTGTCAGGGTTGTGGGAATTCCTGTCAGGGTTGTGGGAATTCCTGTCAGGGTTGTGGGAATTCCTGTCAGGGTTGTTGGAATTCCTGTCAGGATTGTGGAATCTCCTGTTTGCATTGAGATTTCGTGTCATTATAGTGGAATTTTCCAGTCAATATTCTAATTGCAATGAATTGACTCTCCATTTCTCAATGCCGCCGCCCGCTCGCAGGTGCAAACTCGCATGGCAGATATCGGAGGCCGGGTGCTGCCGGCTCCCAAGATCCAATACGGCGGCCGGTCCAAGGCGCAGGCGCTGCCGCAGCAGGGGTCTGGGACATGCGCGGCAAGCAGTTCTTTGCCGGCATCGAGATCAAAGTGTGGGCCATCGCCTGCTTCGCTCCGCAGCGCACAGTGCGCGAGGACTCGCTGAGGCAGTTCACCCAGCAGCTGCAGAAGATCAGCCAGGATGCCGGCATGGCCATCACCGGCCAGCCCTGCTTCTGCAAGTACGCCAACGGCCAGGACCAGGTGGAGCCAATGTTCCGCTACCTGAAGAACAACTTTCACGGCCTGCAGCTCATTGTGGTGGTGCTGCCGGGCAAGACGCCGGTGAGTAGAATTTATGGGTTTCTGACAAACATTTGAAGATTCCTATTAGATCTCATTAATGCCCTGTCTAGATGATCGCAAGTTGTGCTCCCAGAGTTCACCCATTTGTGATAGGTTTAGTTGCCAACCTCCATTGTAGCCTAGTGGTTAGAGGTGGGGGTTTCGATTCTCGACCCAGTCGGAACAATTTGTGTCCTTGAGCAAGACACTTAACTCTGCATTGCTTCAGTTCACCCAGCTGTAAAGGTCTTGCACCAGAATTAGCTGGGGTAATTGAGGGTGTGGCGACCCCCCAGTCGTTGGACTGAACAGCCACACGCAGTCTTCAGATGCGCCATGCAATAGCTGCGGCTGAGCTGTCGGTTGCACTTCTGCCATTAGGACAGGTTTAATGACGATTAGAAAGTCAGGGTCGCTGTACACCCTCTGGGAGCGTGTGCATGAGTCCTGCTGGGCTGGAGTCGTAGAATCGCTAATCTAAATAAATGCTCTCTGACACATGGTGGGGGCAAATCACCAGGTGTACGCCGAGGTCAAGCGAGTGGGCGACATCCTGTTCGGCTTGGCCACTCAGTGCGTGCAGGCTAAGAACGTGATCAAGACTTCGCCGCAGACGCTCAGCAATCTCTGCCTGAAGATCAACGTCAAACTAGGCGGCATCAACTCCATCCTGGTGCCGGGCGTTCGTCCGGGCGTCTTCCGCGAGCCCGTCATCTTCATGGGCGGCGACGTGACCCACCCGCCGGCCGGCGACCGCTCCAAGCCGTCCATCGCAGCTGTGGTGGCCAGCATGGACGCCCACCCCAGCCGGTACGCGGCCACTGTCCGAGTTCAGGGCCATCGGGAAGAGAAAATCACCGAGCTGACCGCCATGGTCCGCGAACTGCTGCTGCACTTCTATAGGAGCACCCGGTTCAAGCCGACCAGGATTGTGTACTACAGGGACGGAGTGAGCGAGGGCCAGTTCCAGGTGAGCATTTTACCTGGGCTTAAAAGTCTGCAATCTTGTAGGCATGCGTCTGAATCCAGGTAGATTTTTGTTATCTGACATGACTGAAAAATATGTTTGCGACACTGGAAGCCTGCTGGAAACCCTGATGTCTTTTGGAAACCCCGGTCGCCTGCTGGAAACCCCGGTCGCCTGCTGAAAACCCTGGATGTCTTTTGGAAACCCCAGTTGTCTGCTGGAAACCCTGGATGACTTTTGGAAACCCCGGTCGCCTGCTGGAAACCCTGGATGACTTTTGGAAACCCCGGTCGCCTGCTGGAAACCCTGGATGACTTTTGGAAACCCCGGTTGCCTGCTGGAAACCCAGGGTTAGAATAGCCACAGTCCCAAAATGCCTTCCCGCAACCATCTGCACACGTCATCACCACCCTCGTCAGGTGGTCCAGTCCCACGAGCTGCGCGCCATCCGGGAGGCCTGCACCCGCCTGGAGATGGGCTACCAGCCCGGCATCACCTTTGTTGTGGTGCAGAAGCGCCACCACACCCGCCTGTTCTGCGCCGACACCAAAGACCGAATGGGCCGCAGCGGCAACATCCCGGCCGGCACCACGGTGGATCAGACCATCACGCATCCCACCGAGTTCGATTTCTACCTGTGCAGCCACGCTGGCATTCAGGTGAGTCTAGCTTTGGATAGCTTAGCCCTCCAGTCTCTCACTGAGAGTCGCCCTCCAGTCTCTCACTGAGAGTCGCCCTCCAGTCTCTCACTGAGAGTCGCCCTCCAGTCTCACTGAGAGTCGCCCTCCAGTCTCACTGAGAGTCGCCCTCCAGTCTCACTGAGAGTCGCCCTCCAGTCTCACTGAGAGTCGCCCTCCAGTCTCTCACTGAGAGTCGCCCTCCAGTCTCACTGAGAGTCGCCCTCCAGTCTCTCACTGAGAGTCGCCCTCCAGTCTCTCACTGAGAGTCGCCCTCCAGTCTCACTGAGAGTCGCCCTCCAGTCTCTCACTGAGAGTCGCCCTCCAGTCTCACTGAGAGTCGCCCTCCAGTCTCTCACTGAGAGTCGCCCTCCAGTCTCTCACTGAGAGTCGTCCTCCAGTCTCACTGAGAGTCGCCCTCCAGTATCTCACTGAGAGTCGCCCTCCAGTCTCACTGAGAGTCGCCCTCCAGTCTCACTGAGAGTCGCCCTTCAGTCTCACTGAGAGTCGCCCGATCCGCTCCGCAGGGCACGAGCCGACCCTCGCACTATCACGTGCTGTGGGACGATAACCGGTTCACGGCTGACGAGCTGCAGGTGCTGACGTACCAGCTGTGCCACACCTACGTCCGCTGCACCCGCTCCGTGAGCATCCCGGCCCCAGCCTACTATGCTCACCTGGTGGCCTTTCGAGCTCGCTACCACCTGGTTGAGAAGGAGATCGACTCGGGCGAGGGCTCGCAGAAGAGCGGCAACTCTGACGAGCGGACCCCCACGGCAATGCTGCGGGCGGTCACGGTGCACCCGGAGACCATGCGGGTGATGTACTTTGCCTGATGCGCTGCTCTGGGCAGCTGGAATGCTCAACATATCCCATTGTTATTAACTTATCTCGGTTTTTTTTACCTGCATTCCCTCGGTTTTTTATTATGCAAAAAATTAAGCTGCAATTTGAAAACGAAAGCATTCTTGGTTATTCATCTTGTCTGCGGTTTTTTATATGCATTAATTTTATTGTCAATAACATTTATTAATAGTCAATTTGCGCAATAGTTATGTCTCTGTATTCCCGTCTGTCCATGTCCGGTTGTCCCTGTGTTTTTTTGTTTATTCCTTTTAAATTATGCATTGTTTTCCCAATGGCTTACAGTTTTTACAATATAAGCGCGTTGAACTTATTTGTACCATTTTCTTATTGATGCGAGATCTCTGGCTGCTGAGGCCCGCATGTCAGCTGTTGATCATTGTAGGCTGGCAGCTTTGTTTGTCTGCTCGTTTAACTTTAAATATATACTCGTACTTTGTTCTGCTGCTGCTCTGGGCGAGATTAATTACAGCTGCTGATTGTGCTGTCACATTATCCTAAATTCATTGTATGTTTTGTTTTCATGTTTATTTGGCGCTGATATCAATTATGATCACTACCGGTCATAGACTCACTGACACCCTGACTCACTGACACCCTGACTCACTGACACCCTGACTCACTGACACCCTGACTCACTGAAACCCTGACTCACTGACACCCTGACTCACTGACACCCTGACTCACTACTGACACCCTGACTCACTGACACCCTGACTCACTGACACCCTGACTCACTACTGACACCCTGACTCACTGACACCCTGACTCACTACTGACACCCTGACTCACTACTGACACCCTGACTCACTACTGACACCCTGACTCACTGACACCCTGACTCTACTGACACCCTGACTCACTGACACCCTGACTCACTGACACCCTGACTCACTGATACCCTGACTCACTACTGACACCCTGACTCACTGACACCCTGACTCACTACTGACACCTTGACTCACTGACACCCTGACTCACTGACACCCTGACTCACTACTGACACCCTGACTCACTACTGACACCCTGACTCACTGACACCCTGACTCACTGACACCCTGACTCACTACTGACACCCTGACTCACTGACACCCTGACTCACTACTGACACCCTGACTCACTGACACCCTGACTCACTACTGACACCCTGACTCACTGACACCCTGACTCACTGACACCCTGACTCACTGACTCCCTGACTCACTGACACCCTGACTCACTGACACCCTGACTCACTGACACCCTGACTCACTGACACCCTAACTCACTACTGACACCCTGACTCACTGACACCCTGACTCACTACTGACACCCTGACTCACTGACACCCTGACTCACTGACACCCTGACTCACTGACTCCCTGACTCACTGACACCCTGACTCACTGACACCCTGACTCACTGACACCCTGACTCACTGACACCCTAACTCACTGCCACCCTCAGATACAGGAGGATGTCTGCCAGTCTGTCTCACTGCTTCATTGAGTTCAGATTATCGCAAATGCACATTACTTTAGTTTGCTTCTGCTTTAGTAGAAAATTTCAGGAAATCAAATGGAAGACTTGCAGCCATTGCAGTTTTAATTGCGAAATCAAAATGGGAATTAGCAGTCTGGATAAAAATACAGAGTTCGGTTGGTCTTGCACAGCCCTGGCACTAGGCTAGGATGTCGAGTAAAAGGCCATCAGGCTGGCGCCCTCCTCCCCGGGGCACTGCGGCCGGTGCAGCATGTCCCGGTAGCCCGGGCCGAAGGACACCACGATTTCCGGCCCGACCCGCCCGATGGCAGCCGCCGCCGCGTCCACGACGTCGTTCACCGCCTCCTCTTCCTCTATGTCGCTGAGCTTCTCGTCCTCTGCCCCGACTACTGAAGAAGCTTCAGCAGCGTCGCCAAAGTCAATGTCCACCAGGTGGGAGCAGCCAGAGTCCAGCTGCAGCAGCGAGCCGTACAGCTTCCGCACATCCGTCTCTGGCGTGTGCAGCTGCTGGTTGCGCAGCCGTTCGCTGATCAGCAGGTTGGGGTTCGATGCCCAGCGTTGCATGTTCGGCGCCACCGACACCCTGGCCACGGCGGTTGACTTTCGACGTATAGCTGCGGCGGCGGCATCATCGGCGGCATCGGCTGCTTCGGCTTCGTCGACGACCATCTTCAGTCGGTAGAGGCCGCTGGTGGAGCCGGAGCTGTCCAGCCCGCCGGAGGACTCCGCGTCAGATGGCGTTGCCGCCCGTCCGTCTGCCTCGCCGGCGCCCGGCTCCGACTCCGCCTCCTGCTCGTCGAAGGTGACGGTGGACACGACTGTGTCCTTGATGTTCCTGTAGGTGAGCAGCGCCGTGATCGGGCCGCGGTGCGAGTGGCAGCAGATCAGTGGCGGACCGAAGGCCACGGGGACTCCGCCGTCGAGTCGGGGCGTCCTGAGCAGGTACAGCAGGCCGACCGAGGTGCCGACCCAGAGCAGGCCTCGGGTCACGGCCACGGCGGTGGCGGCCGGCACCGTGCTCTCCGGATGGCGGTGCGTCTTGGCGTTGACCTTAGCGAAGGCGGGCCGGATGTCGAAGGTCTGCACCAGGCGCATGTCCGGCCGGTAGTACAGCCGCACGTACGGCCGGTTCTCAAAGCAGACCCAGAGGCCCTCGCCAGCCAGCAGGAAGCTGCGCACGTGACCACCGCCGCTGCCGCCCATCTTCGTGGCCTCATCGTTGTCGTCCGCGTCCTCCAGCGACAGGTCGGTGCGGCTGAGTTGACGCAGGCTCTCCAGGCCGAGGGAGATGATGCAGGGCCCGCTGCTCATCAGCAGCTGCTGGCCGTCTTGACTGACGGTGAGGTTTCGCAGCGGCCAGTCGGCGATGCTCTGCACCTCCGGGTCCTGCAGGTTCCAGTTGCCCAGCAGGTTCTGGTTGAAGCACAGCAGGTTGCCGCTGACGTCGCCGCAGTAGATGCTCTTGTCCCAGCACAGCATGCTGGTCACCGTGGCGGGCACGTCAACTTTCTTGCGAGGCTCGCGGCGCTTCGACTCAACGGTGCTGTGCAGGAAGATCTCGGCCGTGTCCGTGGCCATCCACACCTCGTCCTCCTTGTTCTGGCTGGAGGTCGGGCAGCCGGGCACCACCGCGGCTGCCGTCACGTAGGCGTCCACCGGGCGGAAAGTCTCCGTCATCTCCAGGCTCTGGTTGTAGAGTGAAAACACCGCCACGCTGCCGTCACTGGCCGCGCACCAGATGTGCGTCTTCAGGATGCTGCCGTTGAGCAGGCACACCGGGGTGGCGCAGGTCACCTGCGGTATTGCCCGGAGTCGGCTATTTTGGCTAAATCTTCTGCTATTTTCTCTCCCCACTAGCAAATGTACATCTACGGCTATTTTCTCTGCTCCCTGGCAAATGTACATCTACGGCTATTTTCTCTGCTCCCTGGCAAATGTACATCTGCGGCATTTTTCTCCCCCTAGCAAATGTGTGTAGAGATCTCTAAACATGGTAGCCTACTAGAAGTAGTAAGATAAAGTTATGAATACAAATTTAAAAATAGCTATGTGTCATACTCTATTTTTAGTAATACCAGTCATATCACGCAAACAGCGAGTGGCTATGCTAATGTTCGAAAAAACCGGTTCTCGACATCTATTTTTAGAACTTCCAAATATGGTAAATGTTAACCTGAATGTAACCCAAGTCTCACCCCTTTCTATTCAAAAACCCCACCTGTCAAATAATAAAATTCCTTTCGTGAACTCATCAAAAAAACCGGTTTTGAGCTCAAGGTCGACTCAAGGCCGACAAATTGTGTATAAATACAAAAAATCCGAGCTGAAATCTCAGACTCGGAGCAGCCTCCAAAGATCTTGGGCTTTGCAAGAGCAGCCAACGAGGCTATATCTCTGAGGAAGAAATAAACACCAATTGGTAAGCTTTGTTCAAGTCTTCGTTATTTTGATTATTGAGAGCGATTGTTATTGCCGGCCGTTACTGTTCAGTCGATTTTATTGAGTCTATTGAGTTTGAGGCCTCCCTTTTCCTAAGGGATTGGATAGGATCTGCGGACCGATTCCGATACCCTTAGAGGATTATCGATTTGATTGATTTTGGTTATCCTAGATTAACCGATAGGAGCACACGACTCCGATTCCGTTAGTTCTAGAAGAAGACGCCCTTTCTGGAGGACCTCGTATTGAAGTTGATTTTGTTATTGGGCGCATCGTTGATATTGATTTCTGCACTCGAGGAATACATTGAATTCTGCACCCGAAGGAATACTGCGACGTCGATTTAATTGTTACGCTCTCACTTTCGATTCTAGACTTCAAGAAGACCACCCCGGGAGGAACAGCTCTACGGAGACGAGCTCTACAGACGCGCGCGACAAAGAAGAGGAGCCCGCAACAGTAAGTGTTCACTGCATTTTGTTCCCAGGCTTAAGTGTCTGGAAGTGGGAGTTTTCGGGGGACTGATCACCTCCCGAATCAACTCTTCATGTGCATCTGCGGCTATTTTCTCCTCCCTAGAAAATTTTCTCAAAAAAACGTTCGCACTGCAAACCCGCGTAGCCCCCAGCAGCCCACCTGGAACATCGACCTGCTCAGGTCGCACGCCTTGACGCCAACCAGCAGCGGCGTCCGCTGATGCGACTGCAGGCCCAAGTCGTCCAGCATCTCGGTGATCCACGCCGCATTGTTCTCCGGCTGCAGGGCCAGCCTCAGGATGGTGAACTCGCTGGTCCAGTCGTCTCTGGCCCTGCTGTTGCGCATGTCGAACGCTTTCCTGCTGATCGACTGGCTGACTTCACCGCCGCCGCCGCCGCCGAGGATGCCCCGTCTGACGGTGAGCGCCAGCACGGTGCCCTGGGCCACGCGCAGCTCCTCGTTCTTCTGCTGGATGGCCACCTGCATGTTGCCAAGCAGCGCCTGCAGCCGGTCCTCCCGCACGTCCGGGTAAATGAAGTTGAGAGTGGAGACCAGGCTGAGGATCTTCACCAGGACCGCGTGATCGTGCAGCAGGCTGTGCAGGCTGTTGTAGATCTCCTCCAGCTCTTCTGGCACCTCCGTGCTGCGCTGCGACACAATCCTTAGGTAGTTGCTGACCTCCTCCAGATTCACCTGTCGCGAATGGGTTGGCAAACTTTGATCAGTTCCCTGTTTTGCGCCTTTTGAGGATGCCAACTTAGTCAGGAAGTCATCAGTTATCACCAAGACTGCAAACAAAGCCATCCGCTGATAGTCCTGCTTCCATTCTCAGACTGGATTGGTTCAACATCCCCTCTGATGCCACTTTCTCAAATTGCCGGTTAGGCAAAATACAGTTTAGTCACGAGAAGCTGGTATATTCAAATGCTTTGCCCCCCCCCCACCCAACCTTGTGATCCGTTATGGAAATCAATAATTCCCATAATAATTCCATGAGTGCCTGCGGCGCCAAAATGATTGTCTGTGGCGCCAAAATGAGTGCCTGTGGCGCCAAAATGAGTGTCTGTGACGCCAAAATGAGTGCCTGTGGCGCCAAAATGAGTGTCTGTGACGCCAAAATGAGTGCCTGTGGCGCCAAAATGAGTGTCTGTGACGCCAAAATGAGTGCCTGTGGCGCCAAAATGATTTTCGTGGCGCCAAAATGATTGTCGTGACGCCAAAATGAGTGCCAGTGGCGCCAAAATGAGTGCCTGTGGCGCCAAAATGATTTTCGTGGCGCCAAAATGAGTGCCTGTGGCGCCAAAATGATTGTCGTGACACCAAAATGATTGTCGTGACGCCAAAATGAGTGCCTGTGGCGCCAAAATGATTGTCGTGGCGCCAAAATGAGTGCCTGTGGCGCCAAAATGATTGTCGTGACACCAAAATGATTGTCGTGACGCCAAAATGAGTGCCTGTGGCGCCAAAATGATTGTCTGTGACGCCAAAATGAGTGCCTGCGGCGCCAAAATGATTGTCTGTGACGCCAAAATGAGTGTCTGTGGCACCAAAATGATTGTCGTGACGCCAAAATGAGTGCCTGTGGCGCCAAAATGATTGTCTGTGACGCCAAAATGAGTGCCTGCAGCGCCAAAATGATTGTCTGTGACGCCAAAATGAGTGTCTGTGGCACCAAAATGATTGTCGTGACGCCAAAATGAGTGCCTGTGGCGCTAAAATAAGCGCTGACAACACCAATTCTGAAAATAATGTACACGTACGTGTAGAATTCTTAGCTCGGTCCCCCCACCACCATAAAATCCATAGCGACGCCCCTGGAAGTTGCTGACTGCAAACTGAACTAAAATTCAATTCGAACAGACCTTCATATCAGGCGTTAGCGAGGTCCCGGACAGGCGGACGTCCTCCAGCTTGGTGTACCACAGCAGCTCGTGCGGGCCGCCGCGGCGCCTGGCACCCGTGCAGAGGACATAGTAGGTCGTCAGGATGATCCGCATGCCGCCCGCGTGCTGCTGCTGCCGGTCTGCCCGGAGCTCGCTGACGTCATCCTCGCGGACGATGCGGATTCGCGAGTTTTTCAGCGCCGACTTGGAGTGGACGCCCAGGGCGCGGAGCATCTGGCGCGCCGAGATGAGCTGCTCGCTGTCGCGCTTGATGTCGTTGAGCTGGCTGGCCAGGTGCTCGATCTGAGTCTGCGCGTACAGCAGGTCGTACCGGTCAGGATGGTCGGGCTCCGTGTACTTCAGCAGGTCCTTGACCACCAGCAGCAGCTGGGGGAAGCGCTGCACCGGACGCACCAGGATGCCCAGCAGAGGCAGCTTGTGCGAACTGCGCCGCTGCGCCGTGCCGAGGAAGCTGGCGAACGGCGCGTTGTCCTTCATCTGGCGCCTGACGAGCTCCAGGCCGCGCGGATACGTGTTGATGAAGGCGGCGTAGGTCTTCAGCACCAGGCTCTTGGAGAAGGAGGCGGTCAGGATGTGGCCAACCTGCTCGTTGGTGTCCCAGGACAGGGCGGCAGCGTGCAGCGAGATCTGCAGGATGCGGTGGATCTGGTGCAGCTCGCGCACCTGGGGACGGGGAATTGCGCTTGTTTACTGCTATTGCAACTTCTGCTGCTGCTATTGCTTCTGCAACTGCTGCTGCTACTGCTATTGCTTCTGCAACTGCTGCTGCTACTGCTACTGCTACTGCTATTGCTACTGCTACTGCTACTGCTACTGCTACTGCTACTGCTACTGCTACTGCTACTGCTACTGCTATTGCTACTGCTACTGCTACTGCTACTGCTATTGCTACTGCTACTGCTACTGCTACTGCTACTGCTATTGCTACTGCTACTGCTACTGCTACTGCTACTGCTACTGCTATTGCTACTGCGGACAACCTTGTAGAAGATCAGTCTGGTGGCTCTCCTCGGCAGCAGCTTGGGCTTGTGCTTCAGCAGCGGCTGCTCGTACACATCCAGCAGCTCCCTCAGCGAAGCCAGGTAGGAAGCCTCGGTGGCCAGGAGGCTCTCGAACACCTTCCGCCGCTTCAGCCGATTGCCAGCAAGACCCTCAGGCTGTGGCGGCAGCACCGCTGGCGGGTGCTTCGTGTCGCTGATGTTCACGTCGATGTACTCGCTGAGGCCTGCCGCGGCAGCTGTCGATGCGGCCGACTTTGCCGTTGATCGCCCGCCGCCGCCGCCGCCGCTGCTGCTGCTTGCTGGCCGGCCGGACATGACGGCGGCCGCTGCAGCAGCCGCTGAACGCCAGGCGCCGATGCGACTGCCGCCGCCTCCGTCAGCGGTGTCGATCGGCACCTCCTCGAAGTCGCTCGCGGGACTCTCCGAGCGTCGCCCAGGTCCACTGCCGTCACCTCCGCCCCCGTCGCTCTCCTCGTCTTCGGTGAAGTCGCTGAACACCTGGCTGACGAGTCGGCTGTTGCCCCTAGAAGAAGCGGCTTCATCGTCTGCAGCTGGCGCCTGCTGCGGCTCGTCCTGGATGCTCGCCACGTTGCTCACGCACAGGAGGCCCGGCGGCGGCTGCGGCTGCTGCGGCGGTGGCGGAGCCTCGTGCGTCTGCATCGACTGAATGGTTGGCGGCGCAGGCGGGGCGGTGGTGTAATATGCCGAGCGATAGTTCAAGGCCTCGCAGCTGCCGCGGACGTTGAAGCCGCCGCCGACGGCCCCGAAGCTGAAGCTGCCCGGGACGCGGAACTGCAGCTCCTGCTCGAGGCGGCGCACCTTCTCTTGCATGCTCAGCTGGTCCATTGGCTCGGTTTGTACTGTGGCTGGCCGGCTGACTTTCCACTCCGAGCTGCCCGCCTGCCAGTTTAAAAATGGGGGTCTATCTGGGGCCAGCGATCAGTAGATAAGCGGGTGCGCGCGCCAGATACGAATCTTGTAGCTATGGATAGTGTGTTCCTAAATGCTAGCCTTGAAAGTCGGGCTTTTGCATTAAGGCAAATGCGCTGTGTTGCTTGTGCCTCTCGCAGCCATGCTTGGCCTCCCCTGTTATCTGCCTGTCTGCCTGCCTCAACTTCATCCTGATTTTCGGAACGTTTTCCGCTGACAATAACAAACTAAATAATTGAATGACTACCCGAACTGGCCTACTGAGTTGGGCAATTGTCAGTAGTATATATTGAAAATTGATTTTCAATTTCTTATGTGGGGGCAAAAATGTTCCGTGGTATTTTATAGGCACTCATTTAAGCATGTCTTGGCCTTTTTGTGACATGCATTGAGAGCGAATATTAAGATTGAAAGAAAAGGGAGACACGATGTTAAAAAGTGGTCATAAAGGGACATGAGTTAGAGAAGTAGTCAGTAGAGATCGAGACAGGGGTTAGAGAAGTAGTCAGTAAAGAGTGAGACAGGGGTTAGAGGAGTAGTCAGTAAAGAGTGAGACAGGGGTTAGAGGAGTAGTCAGTAGAGAGACAGGGATTAAAAAAGTAGTCAGTAGAGAGAGACAGGGGTTAGAGAAGTAGTCAGTAGAGAGACAGGGGTTAGAGAAGTAGTCAGTAGAGAGACAGGGGTTAGAGACGTATTCAGTAGAGAGAGACAGGGGTTAGAGACGTATTCAGTAGAGAGAGACAGGGGTTAGAGACGTATTCAGTAGAGAGAGACAGGGGTTAGAGAAGTAGTCAGTAGAGAGAGACAGGGGTTAGAGAAGTAGTCAGTAGAGAGACAGGGGTTAGAGAAGTAGTCAGTAGAGAGACAGGGGTTAGAGACGTATTCAATAGAGAGAGACAGGGGTTAGAGACGTATTCAGTAGAGAGAGACAGGGGTTAGAGACGTATTCAGTAGAGAGAGACAGGGGTTAGAGAAGTAGTCAGTAGAGAGAGACAGGGGTTAGAGAAGTAGTCAGTAGAGAGACAGGGGTTAGAGAAGTAGTCAGTAGAGAGACAGGGGTTAGAGACGTATTCAGTAAAGAGAGACAGGGGTTAGAGAAGTAGTCAGTAGAGAGACAGGAGTTAGAGAAGTAGTCAGTAGAGAGACAGGGGTTAGAGAAGTAGTCAGTAGAGAGACAGGGGTTAGAGACGTATTCAGTAGAGAGAGACAGGGGTTAGAGAAGTAGTCAGTAGAGAGACAAGGGTTAGAGAAGTAGTCAGTAGAGAGAGACAGGGATTAGAGGAGTAGTCAGTAGAGGGAGACAGAAGGAATAACGAGCTGAGATGAAACTCAAAAAAGTTAAGCTATTTGCAATTTCTCATTTCAATGTCCTTTCTAGTTCACGCGGCCGCATCGAATAGTTTTAATCTCACTGCTGCCCCGCCTGTTTACCTCAGAGCGGAAACAATAAAATGCAGCAGAAAAAGAAGCTACGGGGGCGGCGCCGGGACCCTCCGTATTCGGCTCTGTGCGGGCGCTCAGTTCTTTTTTCACTTTTGGCGCCTGCTTGCCTGCCTAACTTGAGCTGCCCCCCCCCCCCCGGTGCAGCAGTAGCAATATCTGCTTCTGCCTGCTGCCCCCGTGTGCGCTCACGCAAATTCGCCTCCCTGCCCCATCGCCTTCCGCACTCACCAGGTGGGTGGGTACCGCAGAGCACTGCAAATGAATGCCTGTCCAGCTCGAGTACTTGGCTTAGAGACCTACCCACTCTCCCTTCTGCCCCACTTTTAATTCATCAGTTTCGGCCAATCCGGGCGGCCTGGCATTGAAGCCAAAATATTCTGGCATGAAATTGAGACAACAGGAGGAGCACGAGGGCCCGACAGACCTTCCCCGCAGCGTGGACGCAAATCAAACTCTTTGAGAAGGAGAAACAGCTGGTCGGTTTGAGGTCATTGCATCAGATATCGCAGTGTCTTTCTCGGCTAATCTGACAAGAGAGGGCTTATTGAGGATTCGAACAACAGGTAGGCGTCACGACACTGAGACACTTCTATCCTTGATAGATAGATAGATAGATAGATAGATAGATAGATAGATAGATAGATAGATAGATAGATAGATAGATAGATAGATAGATAGATAGATAGATAGATAGATAGATAGATAGATAGATAGATAGATAGATAGATAGATAGATAGATAGATAGATAGATAGATAGATAGATAGATAGATAGATAGATAGATAGATAGATAGATAGATAGATAGATAGATAGATAGATAGATAGATAGATAGATAGATAGATAGATAGATAGATAGATAGATAGATAGATAGATAGATAGATAGATAGATAGATAGATAGATAGATAGATAGATAGATAGATAGATAGATAGATAGATAGATAGATAGATAGGCATGTCGCTAGTTAAACATTCAAATTCCATTAGACCTATATTTAGCATCACTGTCAACAATCGTATCTGAATGGAAAAGCAGCCCCAGCACCCACCCACAAGTGTTTGTGAAGGTTAGCCATATGCCAACGTAAATGCTTGGCGAGTAAAAAGCATTGCTGGCGTCTTTAAATAAAAAGCCCCTTTTGAGGTCGCCGGCCACAGTTTCAAAATCCAAGTTTTTTTTGTGCCGAATAAAAAACTTACTAACCCCAGCTCGCCAACCTCGTCCCTGCAGCAGTTTGAGACCAACTCCGTGTCGAATATCTTTCTGCCTCAACGGTCATAAATTCCTCTGTGTCTAATTTTTTCTTGATTGCCAGTAATACCAAATCCTTCTAAAATATATCTTCATACTAGCTTTGTATGGAAACCACCCCACTCCGCAGCAACCACCCCACTCCTCAATAACCACCCCACTCCGAAACAACCACCCCACTCCGAAACAACCACCCACTCCGCAACAACCACCCCACTCCGCAACAACCACCCCACTCCTCAGTAACCACCCCACTCCTCAGTAACCACCCCACTCCGCAACAAACACCCCACTCCGCAACAACCACCCCACTCCTCAGTAACCACCCCACTCCTCAGTAACCACCCCACTCCGCAACAACCACACCACTCCGCAACAACCACCCCACTCCTCAGTAACCACCCCACTCCTCAGTAACCACCCCACTCCGCAACAAACACCCCACTCCGCAACAACCACCCCACTCCTCAGTAACCACCCCACTCCTCAGTAACCACCCCACTCCGCAACAACCACACCACTCCGCAACAACCACCCCACTCCTCAGTAACCACCCCACTCCGCAACAACCACCCCACTCCGCAACAAACACCCCACTCCGCAGCAACCATCCCACTCCGCAGCAACCATCCCACTCCGCAGCAACCACCCCACTCCGCAGCAACCACCCCACTCCGCAGCAACCACCCCACTCCGCAGCAACCACGCTGTCGTTTTCCGTCCACGGGTCGTGCAATTTCTGTTAAGCCGGCGGGATGACCCGCCACAAGGAGCGCTTCCACCAGGCAGCCAAGGACAACTATTTGGACCTGCTGCGGGAGGCCACCCGAAGCGAATGCGACGCGGTAGACGACAACGGCATGACGCCGGTGATGTGGGCAGCGTTCTATGGTCACCTGGAGGCACTGCGAGTCCTCATGGGTCGCGGGTGAGGCTGACGATTGAGTCTACAGAATGTCACTCTGTGTTTCTAGACCCAGAGAGGGTCTCTATGGGTGCTGCGTCTGTCAATTTTTCTGCGTTTTTTTATTTCTTCGTGTCTCCACGAGTAGATGTCTTTCCGTGTGTCCCTAGATTAGGGGTCGGCAAACTCCGGCCCGCGGGCCACATGCGGCTCGCGAAGCCTCTCTATCCAGCCCTCAGGTCCATGAAACTTTACAATAGCAATCTGGCCCGCTCAAGGTTTGTGTCTCTTCTCAGGTCTCCTATCCCTCCTCTCTTCTCTCCACTCATCTACCCTCCCATCTCTCATCTCTCATCTCTCATCTGGCCTATCTTCTCTCCCCACATATCCCCTCTCCTATTCCTTCCCTCCTCTCCCCTTCCTCTCTCCCCTCTCCTCTTTCTTCTCTCCTTTCTCCCCTCATCTTCCCTCTCTCCCCTCTCCCCACGCCTCCCTTCTCTTCCCTCTCCTCTCATCTCCACGCTCCTCTCTTATCTCCTCTCTTATCTCCTCTCTTATCTCCTCTCTTCTCTACTCTCCTCACTCTCTGGCCCGCAGTCATGCGCTAGATTTTATATCTGACCCTTACGTTGAAAAAGTTTGCCGACCCTTGTCTAGATGCTAACTTCGACAAAGCAAATCACCAAATTTTACCATCGCCCTCTTTGGCAGCGCGGACCCCGACCGCGCAGATCACATGGGCAGCACGGCGCTGCACTTTGCAGCCCTCAACGGCCGCATGAACTGCGTCACCTACCTGGTCAACTTTGGCGCCAACATCTGGACGCTGGACGTCGATCTCCACTCGGCGCTTGACCTTGCAGCGCTGAACGAGCACCGCGACATTGTCGACTTCCTGGACGACGTGGCGGGCCGCCAGGCCGAGGTGAACAAGCGGACGGTGGCGAAGATGCGCGAGAAGGCCGTCTTGGAGGCGCAGCGCCGAGCTAAGAAGCGGGACAAGCTGATGAAGAAGGCCGACCGGCGGGCTGCGAGGGAGAGCAGCGACGCCTGCGACCTGCACCCGTCGGCGACCAACCCCAACTACCGGCACGCGCAGGGGTCCGCATCGACCTCCGCCGTTGCCGACGGTGTCAGCGTGGTGCTGGAGCGGACCAACCAGACGGCGAGACCCTACTCCAACATCGTCGCCGGGTCGCCCTCGCCGTCCGGAGCTGCGGCAACCGGTGGCGGGGCGTTTTTCTCGTCGGCCACGTCACCGAATCCGAAGTTGCAGCGCAGCCCGATGCCCGAGGCGGACATCATGTACGCCCGCTCGGCCGACGGCCGCTCGCTCGCCTCAGCTTCCGCGGCAGCGTCGGCAGCAGGGGCAGCGGCGGAGCCTCCGCGCGGCGTCCCCGGCCTCTTCGAGCGGCCCGGCTTCGGCAACGTCGCCTTCCTGCAACCACCGCAGCCGCAGTCGCCGCAGTCGCCGAATTCGTTGAATCCGCACCCGCCGCACTCGCCGCACTCGCCGCAGTTTCCAAACTCGCCGAACTCGCCGCAGCTGCCCCAGTCGCTGCAACTGCTGTTCCCTCCGCCGGCGTCGCCCAACCGGACTCTCGGCCGGGAGTCCATCGGCACCTCGGCCAGCCTGGTGCTGCAGCCCTGGCGCGACATGCAGTGGACGGAGGCGGACGTCACCACGTTGGCGCCGGACTACGATATGGATGGCCTCGAGAATTTCGGCGACGGAGACGACGGTGACGGGGAGCCGTCGACACTGGAGACGTTCCTGGAGTGCCTGGGCCTGGCCGACTACCACCACCTGCTGACCCGCGAGCACCTGGATCTGGACGGGCTCGCCCTGTGCTCCGAGCCGGAACTGCAGAGCCTCGGTCTGCCGCTGGGGCCACGGCGGCGCCTCCTTGAAGGCCTGGCGCGTCGGCGGGAGACGCTGGCGGATTCGCCGCAGGAGATGCTCGACTTGCGACTCTGAGAAGCGTCTGGGCAGCTGAGGAGACTTAAAAAGGATTTAGGATCTCAAATTATTTACTCAAAGCACTTTTATTTTTTTACTCATTTTCGACTGGCTTCCAAAACCAAAATCGAATTGCCGTTCTCTGCGCCATGTTTTTATCATTTCCCTAACATTCTACGTTATAACTGCAACTACTAGCGTGCATTGCTACTCACGCAAGTAGTAAGTGAAGTCTACAGTTATATATAGATCTACTTAAACAAAATGTTTATTGCGTAAATTTAGTTTACAAGCTGAATTGTACAGTGAAGAGTGAAAACTTCAATGTAACTTGTGGAGTTTGGCTTCTCTCTCTATTTAGACATGTAGAGTGTGAAATGCGCTGTCAACTTAGACATGTAGAGTGCGAAATGCGCTGTCAAATTAGACATGTAGAGTGCGAAATGCGCTGTCAACTTGGACATGTAGAGTGTGAAATGCGCTGTCAAATTAGACATGTAGAGTGCGAAATGCGCTGTCAACTTAGACATGTAGAGTGTGAAATGTGCTGTCAACTTAGACATGTAGAGTGTGAAATGTGCTGTCAACTTAGACATGCATAGAGTGTGAAATGTGCTGTCAACTTAGACATGTAGAGTGTGAAATGTGCTGTCAACTTAGACATGCATAGAGTGTGAAATGCGCTGTCAAATTAGACACGTAGAGTGTGAAATGCGCTGTCAAATTAGACACGTAGAGTGTGAAATGCGCTGTCAAATTAGACATGTATAGAGTGGGAAATGCGCTGCCAAATTAGACATGTAGAGTGTGAAATGCGCTGTCAAATTAGACATGTATAGAGTGTGAAATGCGCTGTCAAATTAGACATGTGTAGAGTGTGAAATGCGCTGTCAAATTAGACATGTAGAGTGTGAAATGCGCTGTCAAATTAAACATGTAGAGTGTGAAATGCGCTGTCAAATTAGACATGTACGAGCGTAGAGTGTGAAATGCGCTGTCAAATTAGACATGTATAGAGTGTGAAATGCGCTGTCAAATTAGACATGCATAGAGTGTGAAATGCGCTGTCAAATTAGACATGTAGAGTGTGAAATGCGCTGTCAACTTAGACATGTACGAGCGTAGAGTGTGAAATGCGCTGTCAAATCAGACATGTATAGAGTGTGAAATGCGCTGTCAAATTAGACATGCATAGAGTGGGAAATGCGCTGTCAAATTAGACATGTAGAGTGTGAAGTGCGCTGTCAAATTAGACATGCATAGAGTGTGAAGTGCGCTGTCAAATTAGACATGCATAGAGTGTGAAATGCGCTGTCAAATTAGACATGCATAGAGTGTGAAGTGCGCTGTCAAATTAGACATGCATGGAGTGTGAAATGCGCTGTCAAATTAGACATGTAGAGTGTGAAATGCGCTGTCAAATTAGACTTGTAGAGTGTCAAATGCGCTGTACATGTACTACATGTAGAGCCAACATTCTGGGCAGAAGGCTACGTAATTAACGATGATTTCAAAATGGAAAACTATTTTCATTTTTCAATCAAAAACGAAAACCCTCGAGCCACCTTTGTCTCTGAAAAAAAATTGAGCAGCTCCAGCATGGGTCGCAGATCCCGGCCAAAGCAAACACGGAATGGCTGGCGCGGAGGAGGCTGTCTGTCAGGCTGTCAGACTGTCAGACTGTCAGCTTTTCTGCGCTAACCATGCGGGCGGCGCGTGCAGGCCGGAGGTTCGAGCCGATCCCCGAGCGCCATGGCAACCTCATCCATGGCGAGCCGCCATCTGCCACCCGGGGGGAGGTCAAGTGTTTGATTGAGATCGGCTCAAAAAATATTCGATCCCGAGGACAGATCACGCGAACAACATCGCTTAGCAACAAGCTTGAGAGCGGGGTCGATCCGTGATACGTGCTCCAGGAGAGCCGGAGCCCAGGCCAGGGAACATGGGAGACATGAAAGTGACAATCCCTACAAAAATGATGCCCAAGATTATGCTTTTCTTTTCCAAGAAACAGCTTGGCAAGCCAGGCAGAGGAGCCTTGCGGTCTGTGCGGAATTCTCTAATTGAGCACCAAAAGTTCAATATTTTCTAGGAAAGTTCAAAGAAATTATTTTGAGCATTTTATGCAAAATTGACTTCGTTGGTCACTGGTCTTCACCCAGGCGGAGCTTCTGGACCTTCAACAGGTGGCACCAGGTGACTATG
This sequence comes from Macrostomum lignano, assembly GCA_002269645.1. Lineage (NCBI taxonomy): Eukaryota > Metazoa > Platyhelminthes > Macrostomidae > Macrostomum > Macrostomum lignano. Next base: position 44,170 of record NIVC01004388.1, read on the forward strand.
GACACCCCTGTTGGGAATTTCACTAGTTTCGCTGATCAAGCCTCAACTCCTGGACATCCTCAGCCAGTCTCTCAAACATTCCATCATCACCCCGATGACTGTCTTTTCTTGCAATTATCATGTTCTTAAACCGATCGCTTCCCATATTTAGATATTTTATACGCATATTCAAAATGTTTACCTCGAGAGGCGTTCGATCTGTAGACAAATAAATTGAGTCATTTTATGCTGTTCCTGTAAGACAAGAGAAATGGCAACAGCCAAGTTCAAAACAGCCTTTTCGTACCATAATTTCCATTAATTTTAATCACCAGAATGGTTGGATTCGATCTCCTTGTCCGTAAGCTCCCTACTCTAACTGGGGGGGGGGGGCTGTTTAAGCCTTGGATACGCCCAGGCGCTGGCAACAGAAATATGATTAGGGCGCGTGACAATTGAACATATTCCACCGTCTCTATGCTCTTGATCCCCGGCTACGAATATCGAGGGGGATATTTTCCCTAGGAGATTGTGATTTCAATGCGGGATCGTCCCTACTCATTATAATATTCTGTGTTCTTTCGAGTTTTTATTTTTCAAACCGCCTGTTCGCTTAATCTAAATCAGCTGGGTCGGCAACCTCCGACCCACGGGCCACATGCGGCCACGTCTCTATCCGGGGGCCCTCGGGTCCTTTGAAACTTCACAATATCAATCTGGCTTGCTCTCTTCTCAGCTTTCTCCTCTCCCCTCTTCCTCACAGGTCTCGGTAGCGTTTTCTAGACTTCAGTTTGATGAAGTCCGAAGCAGCCTCAGACTAAACCAGCTGAATCAAACACGTATACAGTGGGGTGTCAAGGATTGTCAAAGCGGGTGTCAGGGATTAAACAAGGCGGGTGTCAGGGATTGTCAAAGTGGGTGTCAGGGATCGTCAAAGTGGGTGTCAGGGATGGCCAAGGCGGGTGTCAGGGTCGCCAGCTCCATCAGTCACAGAACGTGAAAGATGTACCACGGTAGTTAAAGAACTGCGAAAATGCGGAAGACCTTTTAGATGCTTCGAGTTGTTTAGCAAAAATAAAAGCAGTTTATAATTTGTGTTTACAATCGGGTCGGTTTCCAGCCTCATTGGCCAGATTAAAACAAAAAACAAAATGAGCTAATAACAAATTTAAATTGCCAGCCGTTAACAGAGCTGCTTACCAATATTTACAAAACCAAATTTGAAGTAATTTGTGTGCTAATTTTCATGCAAGTTGAACAGCAAATGTGTACAGTGCATGGCATGAATCATTGAAAAAATATAAAATTGTCCCATTATTTCACACACTAACCCACAAAAACACATAGACCCTAAATATTGTCAGACACTCGTATAGATTATGTCAGCAGCTGGTAAATATTGTCAGACACTCGTATAGATTATGTCAGCAGCTGGTAAATATTGTCAGACACTCGTATAGATTATGTCAGCAGCTGGTAAATATTGTCAGACACTCGTATAGATTATGTCAGCAGCTGGTAAATATTGTCAGACACTCGTATAGATTATGTCAGCAGCTGGTAAATGATTATTTCATCGAAGGACGAAGGCAGATCAGCCCAGTCGCACCGGCCCCAGGTCGCAGAGCAGCTCAGTCAAGTCGCTGACGGCAGCAGATGACACGCAGGTCAGCTCGTCCGCCTGCGGCACCGCTGATTCCGAGTCCTGACTGTCGGGCTGCCGCTGCTCCTGCAGTGCTGGAACTGAAATATTGCGATAGACTTGTTCCATTCAAGTCTGCTTGCACTGACGAATTCTCTGCCTTCCGCCTGTCTCCCTTCCCTCCCCGCCTGTCTCCCTTCCCTCCCCGCCTGTCTCCCTTCCCCCCTGCCTGTCTCCCTTCCCTCCCCACCTGTCTCCCTTCCCTCCCCACCTGTCTCCCTTCCCTCCCCACCTGTCACCCTTCCCTCCCCACCTGTCTCCTTTCCCTCCCCACCTGTCACCCTTCCCTCCCCACCTGTCTCCCTTCCCTCCCCACCTGTCTCCCTTCCCTCCCCGCCTGTCTCCCTTCCCTCCCACCTGTCTCCCTTCCCTCCCCACCTGTCTCCCTTCCCTCCCCACCTGTCTCCCTTCCCTCCCCACCTGTCTCCCTTCCCTCCCCCCTGTCTCCCTTCCCCCCGCCTGTCTCCCTTCCCCCCCTGTCTCCCTTCCCTCCCCACCTGTCTCCCTTCCCTCCCCACCTGTCTCCCTTCCCTCCCCGCCTGTCTCCCTTCCCCCCGCCTGTCTCCCTTCCCCCCTGCCTGTCTCCCTTCCCTCTCCGCCTGTCTCCCTTCCCTCCCCACCTGTCTCCCTTCCCTCCCCACCTGTCTCCCTTTCCTCCCCGCCTGTCTCCCTTCCCCCCTGCCTGTCTCCCTTCCCTCCCCACCTGTCTCCCTTCCCTCCCCACCTGTCTCCCTTCCCTCCCCACCTGTCTCCCTTCCCTCCCCGCCTGTCTCCCTTCCCCCCTGCCTGTCTCCCTTCCCTCTCCGCCTGTCTCCCTTCCCTCCCCGCCTGTCTCCCTTCCCTCCCCACCTGTCTCCCTTCCCTCCCCGCCTGTCTCCCTTCCCTCCCCGCCTGTCTTCCTCCCCTCCCCGCCTGTCTCCCTTCCCTCCCCGCCTGTCTCCCTTCCCTCCCCGCCTGTCTCCCTTCCCTTCCCGCCTGTCTCCCTTCCCTCCCCGCCTGTCTCCCTTCCCTCCCCGCCTGTCTCTCCCCTCTGCTCAGCTCCTTCACCCTTCTCTCCTGCCCTCACCGCTCTCAGGCGCCATCACGCAGTCAGGTGAGACGCAAAAGTCCACCAGACGCTCAAGAAAGTCGGCGACGTCCTCGGTGGTCGCCACCAGGCTCCTGGAATTGGAGAGATACGATGGTTTGCAGAGTAACGAATCTATTAATGTTTTAGACTATCAATGCTACTTTGAGCAGCTGAGCTCACCGAGTTGGATGAGACTGGCGGCAGCATGTTCTTCAGCTTGCGCAGCGTCTTCATGAGCTGACGTCGAGATGGCCGACGGTAGACGGGAATCCTTGATGCGTCAATTGTCATGGTGGCGAAGATCTGAGCGAATCGTTTAGGACAGGAGGCGAAGCTTTTTACTATTTTGGTAAATCATGTCGCGACAAGATAAGACCTGACTCTGTACCAGATAGAGCCTGACTCTCTGTACCAGATAGAACCTGACTCTCTGTACCAGATAGAACCTGACTCTCTGTACCAGATAGAACCTGACTCTCTGTACCAGATAGAACTGGACTCTCTGTACCAGATAGAACCTGACTCTCTGTACCAGATAGAACCTGACTCTCTGTACCAGATAGAACCTGACTCTCTGTACCAGATAGAACCTGACTCTCTGTACCAGATAGAACCTGACTCTCTGTACCAGATAGAAACCTGACTCTCTGTACCAGATAAAACCTGACTCTCTGTACCAGATAGAACCTGACTCTCTGTACCAGATAGAACCTGACTCTCTGTACCAGATAGAACCTGACTCTCTGTACCAGATAGAACCTGACTCTCTGTA
>NIVC01004389.1:0-47597 GCA_002269645.1 Macrostomum lignano
AGTGTTGGGCCACTGTGTGTGTGTCTAGTTTTTTCCGCATTTGTTAAGTCACCTAAAGAACTCAATTAATAAAGGGCTCCAGAACAAATTGATGGGCAAACGGATGACACACTGCACAGAGACTTGTTGGGACATATTAAAAACAGCTTATTTTAGAATGGGTACACTTTACTAAAGTAGAATGCTCCTACAGAAAGCTGCAAGCAAACTAGCATCTTCTGGAGCTGACATGCAGAGAAGAATGATTTTGTCGTCCTTGAAATCACTAAATAGATATGCGAAATCGATCTTTTGCTAATCCCACCACAGGTTCCAGTGAAAAGAAGAAACGAAACCCATTGACTAAATTGGCAGTCGACTCAATCGATGCCGACTGCAACGGACCTGTCAGCTTCGAACTCAGGAGAGCAGCTAATAGTCTACGAGAGTAATGCTAGATGCCAGAATGCTTCACAGCATCAAAGTCTTAAGCAGAAGCTTCAATGAAAGGTTAGTTCATGCTGTGGCTGCATTCGTTTTCGTGTCTAGAAGCGTTATAACTTTTTGTACTTTTAACTCTCAGATCGGGTCTTAGCAGATTCTATAGCTATGCATGCAAGGGCCCCTCAGAGGAGATGCTTAAACACTGCAGTGCATTTTTCCTAGCAATTATTGGGACACGAAGTGTTGGGCCACTGTGTGTGTGTCTAGTTTTTTCCGCATTTGTTAAGTCACCTAAAGAACTCAATTAATAAAGGGCTCCAGAACAAATTGATGGGCAAACGGATGACACACTGCACAGAGACTTGTTGGGACATATTAAAAACAGCTTATTTTAGAATGGGTACACTTTACTAAAGTAGAATGCTCCTACAGAAAGCTGCAAGCAAACTAGCATCTTCTGGAGCTGACATGCAGAGAAGAATGATTTTGTCGTCCTTGAAATCACTAAATAGATATGCGAAATCGATCTTTTGCTAATCCCACCACAGGTTCCAGTGAAAAGAAGAAACGAAACCCATTGACTAAATTGGCAGTCGACTCAATCGATGCCGACTGCAACAGACCTGTCAGCTTCGAACTCAGGAGAGCAGCTAATAGTCTACGAGAGTAATGCTAGATGCCAGAATGCTTCACAGCATCAAAGTCTTAAGCAGAAGCTTCAATGAAAGGTTAGTTCATGCTGTGGCTGCATTCGTTTTCGTGTCTAGAAGCGTTATAACTTTTTGTACTTTTAACTCTCAGATCGGGTCTTAGCAGATTCTATAGCTATGCATGCAAGGGCCCCTCAGAGGAGATGCTTAAACACTGCAGTGCATTTTTCCTAGCAATTATTGGGACACGAAGTGTTGGGCCACTGTGTGTGTGTCTAGTTTTTTCCGCATTTGTTAAGTCACCTAAAGAACTCAATTAATAAAGGGCTCCAGAACAAATTGATGGGCAAACGGATGACACACTGCACAGAGACTTGTTGGGACATATTAAAAACAGCTTATTTTAGAATGGGTACACTTTACTAAAGTAGAATGCTCCTACAGAAAGCTGCAAGCAAACTAGCATCTTCTGGAGCTGACATGCAGAGAAGAATGATTTTGTCGTCCTTGAAATCACTAAATAGATATGCGAAATCGATCTTTTGCTAATCCCACCACAGGTTCCAGTGAAAAGAAGAAACGAAACCCATTGACTAAATTGGCAGTCGACTCAATCGATGCCGACTGCAACGGACCTGTCAGCTTCGAACTCAGGAGAGCAGCTAATAGTCTACGAGAGTAATGCTAGATGCCAGAATGCTTCACAGCATCAAAGTCTTAAGCAGAAGCTTCAATGAAAGGTTAGTTCATGCTGTGGCTGCATTCGTTTTCGTGTCTAGAAGCGTTATAACTTTTTGTACTTTTAACTCTCAGATCGGGTCTTAGCAGATTCTATAGCTATGCATGCAAGGGCCCCTCAGAGGAGATGCTTAAACACTGCAGTGCATTTTTCCTAGCAATTATTGGGACACGAAGTGTTGGGCCACTGTGTGTGTGTCTAGTTTTTTCCGCATTTGTTAAGTCACCTAAAGAACTCAATTAATAAAGGGCTCCAGAACAAATTGATGGGCAAACGGATGACACACTGCACAGAGACTTGTTGGGACATATTAAAAACAGCTTATTTTAGAATGGGTACACTTTACTAAAGTAGAATGCTCCTACAGAAAGCTGCAAGCAAACTAGCATCTTCTGGAGCTGACATGCAGAGAAGAATGATTTTGTCGTCCTTGAAATCACTAAATAGATATGCGAAATCGATCTTTTGCTAATCCCACCACAGGTTCCAGTGAAAAGAAGAAACGAAACCCATTGACTAAATTGGCAGTCGACTCAATCGATGCCGACTGCAACGACCTGTCAGCTTCGAACTCAGGAGAGCAGCTAATAGTCTACGAGAGTAATGCTAGATGCCAGAATGCTTCACAGCATCAAAGTCTTAAGCAGAAGCTTCAATGAAAGGTTAGTTCATGCTGTGGCTGCATTCGTTTTCGTGTCTAGAAGCGTTATAACTTTTTGTACTTTTAACTCTCAGATCGGGTCTTAGCAGATTCTATAGCTATGCATGCAAGGGCCCCTCAGAGGAGATGCTTAAACACTGCAGTGCATTTTTCCTAGCAATTATTGGGACACGAAGTGTTGGGCCACTGTGTGTGTGTCTAGTTTTTTCCGCATTTGTTAAGTCACCTAAAGAACTCAATTAATAAAGGGCTCCAGAACAAATTGATGGGCAAACGGATGACACACTGCACAGAGACTTGTTGGGACATATTAAAAACAGCTTATTTTAGAATGGGTACACTTTACTAAAGTAGAATGCTCCTACAGAAAGCTGCAAGCAAACTAGCATCTTCTGGAGCTGACATGCAGAGAAGAATGATTTTGTCGTCCTTGAAATCACTAAATAGATATGCGAAATCGATCTTTTGCTAATCCCACCACAGGTTCCAGTGAAAAGAAGAAACGAAACCCATTGACTAAATTGGCAGTCGACTCAATCGATGCCGACTGCAACGACCTGTCAGCTTCGAACTCAGGAGAGCAGCTAATAGTCTACGAGAGTAATGCTAGATGCCAGAATGCTTCACAGCATCAAAGTCTTAAGCAGAAGCTTCAATGAAAGGTTAGTTCATGCTGTGGCTGCATTCGTTTTCGTGTCTAGAAGCGTTATAACTTTTTGTACTTTTAACTCTCAGATCGGGTCTTAGCAGATTCTATAGCTATGCATGCAAGGGCCCCTCAGAGGAGATGCTTAAACACTGCAGTGCATTTTTCCTAGCAATTATTGGGACACGAAGTGTTGGGCCACTGTGTGTGTGTCTAGTTTTTTCCGCATTTGTTAAGTCACCTAAAGAACTCAATTAATAAAGGGCTCCAGAACAAATTGATGGGCAAACGGATGACACACTGCACAGAGACTTGTTGGGACATATTAAAAACAGCTTATTTTAGAATGGGTACACTTTACTAAAGTAGAATGCTCCTACAGAAAGCTGCAAGCAAACTAGCATCTTCTGGAGCTGACATGCAGAGAAGAATGATTTTGTCGTCCTTGAAATCACTAAATAGATATGCGAAATCGATCTTTTGCTAATCCCACCACAGGTTCCAGTGAAAAGAAGAAACGAAACCCATTGACTAAATTGGCAGTCGACTCAATCGATGCCGACTGCAACGGACCTGTCAGCTTCGAACTCAGGAGAGCAGCTAATAGTCTACGAGAGTAATGCTAGATGCCAGAATGCTTCACAGCATCAAAGTCTTAAGCAGAAGCTTCAATGAAAGGTTAGTTCATGCTGTGGCTGCATTCGTTTTCGTGTCTAGAAGCGTTATAACTTTTTGTACTTTTAACTCTCAGATCGGGTCTTAGCAGATTCTATAGCTATGCATGCAAGGGCCCCTCAGAGGAGATGCTTAAACACTGCAGTGCATTTTTCCTAGCAATTATTGGGACACGAAGTGTTGGGCCACTGTGTGTGTGTCTAGTTTTTTCCGCATTTGTTAAGTCACCTAAAGAACTCAATTAATAAAGGGCTCCAGAACAAATTGATGGGCAAACGGATGACACACTGCACAGAGACTTGTTGGGACATATTAAAAACAGCTTATTTTAGAATGGGTACACTTTACTAAAGTAGAATGCTCCTACAGAAAGCTGCAAGCAAACTAGCATCTTCTGGAGCTGACATGCAGAGAAGAATGATTTTGTCGTCCTTGAAATCACTAAATAGATATGCGAAATCGATCTTTTGCTAATCCCACCACAGGTTCCAGTGAAAAGAAGAAACGAAACCCATTGACTAAATTGGCAGTCGACTCAATCGATGCCGACTGCAACGGACCTGTCAGCTTCGAACTCAGGAGAGCAGCTAATAGTCTACGAGAGTAATGCTAGATGCCAGAATGCTTCACAGCATCAAAGTCTTAAGCAGAAGCTTCAATGAAAGGTTAGTTCATGCTGTGGCTGCATTCGTTTTCGTGTCTAGAAGCGTTATAACTTTTTGTACTTTTAACTCTCAGATCGGGTCTTAGCAGATTCTATAGCTATGCATGCAAGGGCCCCTCAGAGGAGATGCTTAAACACTGCAGTGCATTTTTCCTAGCAATTATTGGGACACGAAGTGTTGGGCCACTGTGTGTGTGTCTAGTTTTTTCCGCATTTGTTAAGTCACCTAAAGAACTCAATTAATAAAGGGCTCCAGAACAAATTGATGGGCAAACGGATGACACACTGCACAGAGACTTGTTGGGACATATTAAAAACAGCTTATTTTAGAATGGGTACACTTTACTAAAGTAGAATGCTCCTACAGAAAGCTGCAAGCAAACTAGCATCTTCTGGAGCTGACATGCAGAGAAGAATGATTTTGTCGTCCTTGAAATCACTAAATAGATATGCGAAATCGATCTTTTGCTAATCCCACCACAGGTTCCAGTGAAAAGAAGAAACGAAACCCATTGACTAAATTGGCAGTCGACTCAATCGATGCCGACTGCAACGACCTGTCAGCTTCGAACTCAGGAGAGCAGCTAATAGACTACGAGAGTAATGCTAGATGCCAGAATGCTTCACAGCATCAAAGTCTTAAGCAGAAGCTTCAATGAAAGGTTAGTTCATGCTGTGGCTGCATTCGTTTTCGTGTCTAGAAGCGTTATAACTTTTTGTACTTTTAACTCTCAGATCGGGTCTTAGCAGATTCTATAGCTATGCATGCAAGGGCCCCTCAGAGGAGATGCTTAAACACTGCAGTGCATTTTTCCTAGCAATTATTGGGACACGAAGTGTTGGGCCACTGTGTGTGTGTCTAGTTTTTTCCGCATTTGTTAAGTCACCTAAAGAACTCAATTAATAAAGGGCTCCAGAACAAATTGATGGGCAAACGGATGACACACTGCACAGAGACTTGTTGGGACATATTAAAAACAGCTTATTTTAGAATGGGTACACTTTACTAAAGTAGAATGCTCCTACAGAAAGCTGCAAGCAAACTAGCATCTTCTGGAGCTGACATGCAGAGAAGAATGATTTTGTCGTCCTTGAAATCACTAAATAGATATGCGAAATCGATCTTTTGCTAATCCCACCACAGGTTCCAGTGAAAAGAAGAAACGAAACCCATTGACTAAATTGGCAGTCGACTCAATCGATGCCGACTGCAACGGACCTGTCAGCTTCGAACTCAGGAGAGCAGCTAATAGTCTACGAGAGTAATGCTAGATGCCAGAATGCTTCACAGCATCAAAGTCTTAAGCAGAAGCTTCAATGAAAGGTTAGTTCATGCTGTGGCTGCATTCGTTTTCGTGTCTAGAAGCGTTATAACTTTTTGTACTTTTAACTCTCAGATCGGGTCTTAGCAGATTCTATAGCTATGCATGCAAGGGCCCCTCAGAGGAGATGCTTAAACACTGCAGTGCATTTTTCCTAGCAATTATTGGGACACGAAGTGTTGGGCCACTGTGTGTGTGTCTAGTTTTTTCCGCATTTGTTAAGTCACCTAAAGAACTCAATTAATAAAGGGCTCCAGAACAAATTGATGGGCAAACGGATGACACACTGCACAGAGACTTGTTGGGACATATTAAAAACAGCTTATTTTAGAATGGGTACACTTTACTAAAGTAGAATGCTCCTACAGAAAGCTGCAAGCAAACTAGCATCTTCTGGAGCTGACATGCAGAGAAGAATGATTTTGTCGTCCTTGAAATCACTAAATAGATATGCGAAATCGATCTTTTGCTAATCCCACCACAGGTTCCAGTGAAAAGAAGAAACGAAACCCATTGACTAAATTGGCAGTCGACTCAACGATTCCGACTGCAACAGACCTGTCAGCTTCGAACTCAGGAGAGCAGCTAATAGTCTACGAGAGTAATGCTAGATGCCAGAATGCTTCACAGCATCAAAGTCTTAAGCAGAAGCTTCAATGAAAGGTTAGTTCATGCTGTGGCTGCATTCGTTTTCGTGTCTAGAAGCGTTATAACTTTTTGTACTTTTAACTCTCAGATCGGGTCTTAGCAGATTCTATAGCTATGCATGCAAGGGCCCCTCAGAGGAGATGCTTAAACACTGCAGTGCATTTTTCCTAGCAATTATTGGGACACGAAGTGTTGGGCCACTGTGTGTGTGTCTAGTTTTTTCCGCATTTGTTAAGTCACCTAAAGAACTCAATTAATAAAGGGCTCCAGAACAAATTGATGGGCAAACGGATGACACACTGCACAGAGACTTGTTGGGACATATTAAAAACAGCTTATTTTAGAATGGGTACACTTTACTAAAGTAGAATGCTCCTACAGAAAGCTGCAAGCAAACTAGCATCTTCTGGAGCTGACATGCAGAGAAGAATGATTTTGTCGTCCTTGAAATCACTAAATAGATATGCGAAATCGATCTTTTGCTAATCCCACCACAGGTTCCAGTGAAAAGAAGAAACGAAACCCATTGACTAAATTGGCAGTCGACTCAACGATTCCGACTGCAACAGACCTGTCAGCTTCGAACTCAGGAGAGCAGCTAATAGTCTACGAGAGTAATGCTAGATGCCAGAATGCTTCACAGCATCAAAGTCTTAAGCAGAAGCTTCAATGAAAGGTTAGTTCATGCTGTGGCTGCATTCGTTTTCGTGTCTAGAAGCGTTATAACTTTTTGTACTTTTAACTCTCAGATCGGGTCTTAGCAGATTCTATAGCTATGCATGCAAGGGCCCCTCAGAGGAGATGCTTAAACACTGCAGTGCATTTTTCCTAGCAATTATTGGGACACGAAGTGTTGGGCCACTGTGTGTGTGTCTAGTTTTTTCCGCATTTGTTAAGTCACCTAAAGAACTCAATTAATAAAGGGCTCCAGAACAAATTGATGGGCAAACGGATGACACACTGCACAGAGACTTGTTGGGACATATTAAAAACAGCTTATTTTAGAATGGGTACACTTTACTAAAGTAGAATGCTCCTACAGAAAGCTGCAAGCAAACTAGCATCTTCTGGAGCTGACATGCAGAGAAGAATGATTTTGTCGTCCTTGAAATCACTAAATAGATATGCGAAATCGATCTTTTGCTAATCCCACCACAGGTTCCAGTGAAAAGAAGAAACGAAACCCATTGACTAAATTGGCAGTCGACTCAATCGATGCCGACTGCAACGGACCTGTCAGCTTCGAACTCAGGAGAGCAGCTAATAGTCTACGAGAGTAATGCTAGATGCCAGAATGCTTCACAGCATCAAAGTCTTAAGCAGAAGCTTCAATGAAAGGTTAGTTCATGCTGTGGCTGCATTCGTTTTCGTGTCTAGAAGCGTTATAACTTTTTGTACTTTTAACTCTCAGATCGGGTCTTAGCAGATTCTATAGCTATGCATGCAAGGGCCCCTCAGAGGAGATGCTTAAACACTGCAGTGCATTTTTCCTAGCAATTATTGGGACACGAAGTGTTGGGCCACTGTGTGTGTGTCTAGTTTTTTCCGCATTTGTTAAGTCACCTAAAGAACTCAATTAATAAAGGGCTCCAGAACAAATTGATGGGCAAACGGATGACACACTGCACAGAGACTTGTTGGGACATATTAAAAACAGCTTATTTTAGAATGGGTACACTTTACTAAAGTAGAATGCTCCTACAGAAAGCTGCAAGCAAACTAGCATCTTCTGGAGCTGACATGCAGAGAAGAATGATTTTGTCGTCCTTGAAATCACTAAATAGATATGCGAAATCGATCTTTTGCTAATCCCACCACAGGTTCCAGTGAAAAGAAGAAACGAAACCCATTGACTAAATTGGCAGTCGACTCAACGATTCCGACTGCAACAGACCTGTCAGCTTCGAACTCAGGAGAGCAGCTAATAGACTACGAGAGTAATGCTAGATGCCAGAATGCTTCACAGCATCAAAGTCTTAAGCAGAAGCTTCAATGAAAGGTTAGTTCATGCTGTGGCTGCATTCGTTTTCGTGTCTAGAAGCGTTATAACTTTTTGTACTTTTAACTCTCAGATCGGGTCTTAGCAGATTCTATAGCTATGCATGCAAGGGCCCCTCAGAGGGATGCTTAAACACTGCAGTGCATTTTTCCTAGCAATTATTGGGACACGAAGTGTTGGGCCACTGTGTGTGTGTCTAGTTTTTTCCGCATTTGTTAAGTCACCTAAGAACTCAATTAATAAAGGGCTCCAGAACAAATTGATGGGCAAACGGATGACACACTGCACAGAGACTTGTTGGGACATATTAAAAACAGCTTATTTTAGAATGGGTACACTTTACTAAAGTAGAATGCTCCTACAGAAAGCTGCAAGAAACTAGCATCTTCTGGAGCTGACATGCAGAGAAGAATGATTTTGTCGTCCTTGAAATCACTAAATAGATATGCGAAATCGATCTTTTGCTAATCCCACCACAGGTTCCAGTGAAAAGAAGAAACGAAACCCATTGACTAAATTGGCAGTCGACTCAACCGATTCCGACTGCAACAGACCTGTCAGCTTCGAACTCAGGAGAGCAGCTAATAGTCTACGAGAGTAATGCTAGATGCCAGAATGCTTCACAGCATCAAAGTCTTAAGCAGAAGCTTCAATGAAAGGTTAGTTCATGCTGTGGCTGCATTCGTTTTCGTGTCTAGAAGCGTTATAACTTTTTGTACTTTTAACTCTCAGATCGGGTCTTAGCAGATTCTATAGCTATGCATGCAAGGGCCCCTCAGAGGAGATGCTTAAACACTGCAGTGCATTTTTCCTAGCAATTATTGGGACACGAAGTGTTGGGCCACTGTGTGTGTGTCTAGTTTTTTCCGCATTTGTTAAGTCACCTAGAGAACTCAATTAATAAAGGGCTCCAGAACAAATTGATGGGCAAACGGATGACACACTGCACAGAGACTTGTTGGGACATATTAAAAACAGCTTATTTTAGAATGGGTACACTTTACTAAAGTAGAATGCTCCTACAGAAAGCTGCAAGAAAACTAGCATCTTCTGGAGCTGACATGCAGAGAAGAATGATTTTGTCGTCCTTGAAATCACTAAATAGATATGCGAAATCAATCTTTTGCTAATCCCACCACAGGTTCCAGTGAAAAGAAGAAACGAAACCCATTGACTAAATTGGCAGTCGACTCAACCGATTCCGACTGCAACAGACCTGTCAGCTTCGAACTCAGGAGAGCAGCTAATAGTCTACGAGAGTAATGCTAGATGCCAGAATGCTTCACAGCATCAAAGTCTTAAGCAGAAGCTTCAATGAAAGGTTAGTTCATGCTGTGGCTGCATTCGTTTTCGTGTCTAGAAGCGTTATAACTTTTTGTACTTTTAACTCTCAGATCGGGTCTTAGCAGATTCTATAGCTATGCATGCAAGGGCCCCTCAGAGGAGATGCTTAAACACTGCAGTGCATTTTTCCTAGCAATTATTGGGACACGAAGTGTTGGGCCACTGTGTGTGTGTCTAGTTTTTTCCGCATTTGTTAAGTCACCTAAAGAACTCAATTAATAAAGGGCTCCAGAACAAATTGATGGGCAAACGGATGACACACTGCACAGAGACTTGTTGGGACATATTAAAAACAGCTTATTTTAGAATGGGTACACTTTACTAAAGTAGAATGCTCCTACAGAAAGCTGCAAGCAAACTAGCATCTTCTGGAGCTGACATGCAGAGAAGAATGATTTTGTCGTCCTTGAAATCACTAAATAGATATGCGAAATCGATCTTTTGCTAATCCCACCACAGGTTCCAGTGAAAAGAAGAAACGAAACCCATTGACTAAATTGGCAGTCGACTCAACCGATTCCGACTGCAACAGACCTGTCAGCTTCGAACTCAGGAGAGCAGCTAATAGACTACGAGCGTAATGCTGAATGCCAGAGTGCTCTAAATAACGAGACTCCTGTTTTCTCACTCGACCGGAATTTGTTGTTTAATCTGCTTAACTAATCTCTGCGTTTCAGTTTTTCAGTTTCACTGTCAATTTTAGGTTTTTTTCTAAGCGCAAGTGTAATTGAATTTTTTATTCATATTAGTCAGGCAAATTGCGTACAGCAATATAGCGTATTAGTAAAGGTAAAGGTAAATAGACTGCTTGTAACTAGTTTTTCCTTCATGTGGATTGGCTTTAACGAAGCCTTTTGTATTTCAAGTAATGCTGAATTCGCTGGACTGAGGACAATATAGTTACACGATGATATGCTATTCCTTCACTTTCAGTAGATCATACTATTAGTATGGGACGTGCTTTTTTATTTCAATGTATGCTTTTTTTCATCATTTAAATGCTAAAAATACTTAATAGGTCATTGCACTGTGTGTATGTGTGTGTTTTCGTGTGTCAAAAAAAATTGCAAAATAAGTGCCCACCATTGTATACCGTACCAACAAGTGCCCGGTGCGTGATTGTGTGTGTGTGTGTGTGTGTGTGCTGTTTTTTATGCGGTGTACATGCTCTTTGCAATCGGTGGTTTTAAAACCCGCTTTAGCAAGCGGCAGCGGAGGCCAACCAGAATTGCCAGCTCTTCCACAAAGGGGGAAGTGTTTCATATGACACTGAATTTCATATTGCCTAAAAGTTTAAAGCCTCTACTATCATGACGCTTAAATTTCACCTAACCGTGAAAAAGCTTTGGGAAATTTAGGTCTCATGAAGCTTAGGTCTCATGTAGTTTAAAACTCATGTAGTTTAGGTCTCATGAAGTTTAGGTCTCATGTAGTTTAGGTCTCATGTAGTTTAGGTCTCATGAAGTTTAGGTCTTATGTAGTTTAGGTCTCATGAAGTTTAGGTCCCATGAAGCTTAGGTCTTATGAAGTTTAGGTCTTATGAAGTTTAGGTCTCATGAAGTTTAGGTCTAGTGTAGTTTAGGTCTCATGTAGTTTAGGTCTCATGAAGTTTAAGTCTCATGAAGTTTAGGTCTCATGAAGTTTAGGTCTCATATAGTTTAGATCTCATGAAGTTTAGATCTCATGAAGTTTAGGTCTCATGAAGTTTAGGTCTAGTGTAGTTTAGGTCTCATGAAGTTTAGGTCTTATGAAGTTTAGGTCTAGTGTAGTTTAGGTCTCATGAAGTTTAGGTCTCATGAAGTTTAGGTCTAGTGTAGTTTAGGTCTCATGAAGTTTAGGTCTTATGAAGTTTAGGTCTAGTGTAGTTTAGGTCTAGTGTAGTTTAGATCTCATGAAGTTTAGGTCTCATGAAGTTTAGGTCTCATGTAGTTTAGGTCTCATGAAGTTTAGGTCTCATGTAGTTTAGGTCTCGTAAAAGCGCTCCCACCACATAAAAATGACAACATCATTTGTCGATTATCGCGAAAACTTTTCAATGAAAAATTACAAGATTTCTGCAGCTCAATTTTGTCATTAGCAAATCGTAGCCAAGCCTGTTAGAGGCTACGGGTTAGGGAAGAAGCGGCGGTATGGGAGACATTATCGGCAAACGCACGCAGTGTAAACAAGGGCTCCTTCCGGGGTTGACTATTTGTTGATTTCTAAAGCCCGTACATGTAGTTACCCGACTAAATGCACCTGCCGTATTTTCCTCATTGCATATTTGAATTTTGTAGTTATGCACTGCTCTCATATTCCATATAAGATTTTCTAGCTACTCTTTCTAGAAATTTACTAAAATAATGCTTGATTTTTCCTGCAGACTTTTAACGCTTATTTTAAGTAGCATAATTAGCGTTTATCGCCGTTTTCTGCCATAGCTAGCGAATTTCTACGACTTTATAATTGATCGGATTTTTTTTCACTCCAAACCGCAGGCTCAGTGGGCACGGACTCATCGGATGCGGGCGATGAAGGCTTAGCAACAGCGGAGACTGCTGGAAAGCCGCCGAAAATGGATGAAGCTGACAGCGATGACGATTGGATGATGCAGACGCCAAGAAGCTGCGGCAAAAAATGTGAGTTGATTTTCATCGGTTCAAACCTCTTGCTTCTTGTAGAATCTACAGGTTCTACAGGTTAGAGTTACTGTCAGACTCTTTAAGATGCTGTCAGATTCTACAGGACACTGTCAGACTCTTTAAGATGCTGTCAGATTCTACAGGACACTGTCAGACTCTTTAAGATGCTGTCAGATTCTACAAGACACTGTCAGACTATAATAATACGCTCGTATAGTCTGAATTCTGTGTCTATTCTAATAGATTAATAATATTCTATTATTATTATAGTCTACAATTAGGTGTCAATATAATTAATACTAATACTATTATACTATTATACTATTATATTATTAATACTATTATACTATTATTATTATTATAATTATAACAATAATAACAATTGACTACACCTGCCCCAATTGGGCCAGATGTGCAACCGACAGCTCAGCCGCAGCCATTGCGCAGCGCATCTGAGGCTGAGTACGGCTGTTCAGTCCAAGGACTGCAGGGGGTCGCCACACACACCCTCAATTACCCCAGCTAATGCTGGCACCCATTTTACAGCTGGGTGAACTGAAGCAATGCAGAGTTAAGTGTCTTGCTCAAGGACACAAATTGTTCCAGTAGGATCGGGAATCGAACCCCCGACCTTCAAGTCGTGAGTCCGACGCTCTGACCACTAGGCTACATAGTCACTGTCAGATTCTACAAGACACTGTCAGACTCTACAGGACACTGTCAGATTCTACAAGTCACTGTCAGATTCTACAAGACACTGTCAGACTCTACAGGACACTGTCAGACTCTACAGGACACTGTCAGACTCTACAAGACACTGTCAGATTCTACAAGAAACTGTCAGATTCTACAGGACACTGTCAGATTCTACATGACACTGTCAGACTCTACAGGATACTGTCAGACTCTACAAGATACTGTCAGATTCTACAGGACACTGTCAGATTCTACAAGACACTGTCAGATTCTACAAGACACTGTCAGATTCTACAAGACACTGTCAGATTCTAAAAGACACTGTCAGATTCTACAGGATACTGTCAGATTCTACATGACACTGTCAGATTCTAAAAGACACTGTCAGATTCTACAGGACACTGTCAGATTCTACAAGACACTGTCAGATTCTACAAGACACTGTCAGATTCTAAAAGACACTGTCAGATTCTACAGGATACTGTCAGATTCTACATGACACTGTCAGATTCTAAAAGACACTGTCAGATTCTACAGGACACTGTCAGATTCTAAAAGACACTGTCAGATTCTACAAGACACTGTCAGATTCTACAGGACACTGTCAGATTCTACAGGATACTGTCAGATTCTACAGGATAGTGTCAGATTCTACAAGACACTGTCAGATTCTACAAGACACTGTCAGATTCTACAGGATACTGTCAGATTCTACAGGATACTGTCAGATTCTACAGGATACTGTCAGATTCTACAGGACACTGTCAGATTCTACAAGACACTGTCAGATTCTAAAAGACACTGTCAGATTCTAAAAGACACTGTCAGATTCTACAGGATACTGTCAGATTCTACATGACACTGTCAGATTCTAAAAGACACTGTCAGATTCTACAGGACACTGTCAGATTCTACAAGACACTGTCAGATTCTAAAAGACACTGTCAGATTCTACAGGATACTGTCAGATTCTACATGACACTGTCAGATTCTAAAAGACACTGTCAGATTCTACAGGACACTGTCAGATTCTAAAAGACACTGTCAGATTCTACAAGACACTGTCAGATTCTACAGGACACTGTCAGATTCTACAGGATACTGTCAGATTCTACAGGATAGTGTCAGATTCTACAAGACACTGTCAGATTCTACAAGACACTGTCAGATTCTACAGGATACTGTCAGATTCTACAGGATACTGTCAGATTCTACAGGATACTGTCAGATTCTACAGGACACTGTCAGATTCTACAAGACACTGTCAGACTGTCAGACTGTCAAACTGCAAGGCACTGGACAGAGCAGGACAAGTAAAAATATTTTACCTTTCCTTGAAAGCGAATGGAGATTTCCATTATTTTCCTAGCTGACAGCCAATTTCCAAGCAGCTTTAATAGCCGAAGAAATAATTGGACCCGGACAGCAAAAGGCTCCCTCAACGGCCATTTCGCTCGTGCGCAGATGGCCGAGAAAGGACCAGATGCTGCGCGCAAGAAAGCCTCTTTTCCAATGCTTTTCGTGTCTCTTCAATTTCTATCTTCTTCTCCTAGCCGTTACGCAGCAAATTCAAGGCTCTTCCGCATGTTTCCCTTGTTCAGACCACAGAATATACGTTCAGATAGCTGTAGGCTGACTGCAGTTGAGAATAAACTTCATCTGTTACTATGAGGCTTTTGGTTGGCACACACACACTGGCAGTATGATTGGCACACACACTGGCAGTTTGATTGGCACACACACACTGGCAGTTTGATTGGCACACACACTGGCAGTATGATTGGCACACACACTGGCAGTTTGATTGGCACACACACTGGCAGTTTGATTGGCACACACACTGGCAGTTTGATTGGCACACACACTGGCAGTATGATTGGCACACACACTGGCAGTTTGATTGGCACACACACTGGCAGTTTGATTGGCACACACACTGGCAGTTTGATTGGCACACACACTGGCAGTATGATTGGCACACACACTGGCAGTTTGATTGGCACACACACTGGCAGTTTGATTGGCACACACACTGGCAGTATGATTGGCACACACACTGGCAGTATGATTGGCACACACACTGGCAGTATGATTGGCACACACACTGGCAGTTTTATTGGCACACACACTGGCAGTTTTATTGGCACACACACTGGCAGTATGATTGGCACACACACTGGCAGTTTGATTGGCACACACACTGGCAGTTTGATTGGCACACACACTGGCAGTATGATTGGCACACACACTGGCAGTTTGATTGGCACACACACTGGCAGTTTGATTAGCACACACACTGGCAGTTTGATTGGCACACACACTGGCAGTTTGATTGGCACACACACTGGCAGTTTGATTGGCACACACACACTGGCAGTTTGATTGGCACACACACTGGCAGTTTGATTGGCACACACACTGGCAGTTTGATTGGCACACACACTGGCAGTATGATTGGCACACACACTGGCAGTATGATTGGCACACACACTGGCAGTATGATTGGCACACACACTGGCAGTTTTATTGGCACACACACTGGCAGTTTTATTGGCACACACACTGGCAGTATGATTGGCACACACACTGGCAGTTTGATTGGCACACACACTGGCAGTTTGATTGGCACACACACTGGCAGTATGATTGGCACACACACTGGCAGTTTGATTGGCACACACACTGGCAGTTTGATTAGCACACACACTGGCAGTTTGATTTGCACACACACTGGCAGTTTGATTGGCACACACACTGGCAGTTTGATTGGCACACACACACTGGCAGTTTGATTGGCACACACACTGGCAGTTTGATTGGCACACACACTGGCAGTTTGATTGGCACACACACACACTGGCAGTTTGATTGGCACACACACTGGCAGTTTGATTGGCACACACACTGGCAGTTTGATTGGCACACACACTGGCAGTTTGATTGGCACACACACTGGCAGTTTGATTGGCACACACACTGGCAGTTTGATTAGCACACACACTGGCAGTTTGATTGGCACACACACTGGCAGTTTGATTGGCACACACACTGGCAGTTTGATTGGCACACACACACTGGCAGTTTGATTGGCACACACACTGGCAGTTTGATTGGCACACACACTGGCAGTTTGATTGGCACACACACACTGGCAGTTTGATTGGCACACACACTGGCAGTTTGATTGGCACACACACTGGCAGTTTTATTGGCACACACACTGGCAGTTTGATTGGCACACACACTGGCAGTTTGATTGGCACACACACACTGGCAGTTTGATTGGCACACACACTGGCAGTTTGATTGGCACACACACTGGCAGTTTGATTGGCACACACACTGGCAGTTTGATTGGCACACACACTGGCAGTTTGATTGGCACACACACTGGCAGTTTTATTGGCACACACACTGGCAGTTTGATTGGCACACACACTGGCAGTTTGATTGGCACACACACTGGCAGTTTGATTGGCACACACACACTGGCAGTTTGATTGGCACACACACTGGCAGTTTGATTGGCACACACACTGGCAGTTTGATTGGCACACACACACTGGCAGTTTGATTGGCACACACACTGGCAGTTTGATTGGCACACACACTGGCAGTTTGATTGGCACACACACTGGCAGTTTGATTGGCACACACACTGGCAGTTTGATTGGCACACACACACTGGCAGTTTGATTGGCACACACACTGGCAGTTTGATTGGCACACACACTGGCAGTTTGATTGCCACACACACTGGCAGTTTGATTGGCACACACACACTGGCAGTTTGATTGGCACACACACTGGCAGTTTGATTAGCACACACACTGGCAGTTTGATTGGCACACACACTGGCAGTTTGATTGGCACACACACTGGCAGTTTGATTGGCACACACACTGGCAGTTTGATTGGCACACACACTGGCAGTATGATTGGCACACACACTGGCAGTTTGATTGGCACACACACTGGCAGTTTGATTGGCACACACACTGGCAGTTTGATTGGCACACACACTGGCAGTTTGATTGGCACACACACACTGGCAGTTTGATTGGCACACACACACTGGCAGTTTGATTGGCACACACACTGGCAGTTTGATTAGCACACACACTGGCAGTTTGATTGGCACACACACTGGCAATTTGATTGGCACACACACTGGCAGTTTGATTGGCACACACACACTGGCAGTTTGATTGGCACACACACTGGCAGTTTGATTAGCACACACACTGGCAGTTTGATTGGCACACACACTGACAGTTTGATTGGCACACACACGCTGGCAGTTTAATTGGCACACACACACTGGCAGTTTGATTGGCACACACACTGGCAGTTTGATTAGCACACACACTGGCAGTTTGATTGGCACACACACTGACAGTGCCAGAAGCAGTGTTGGTGTTCGAGGTGAAAAGTTGGGGAGGGTGCAAGCATGAGAAATGAAATTATGATGGTAAGTCTGACAATGGACTTAAAATTTATTGATAAGTACAAGAGCCCTTGACTTGACTTGCCACCCCACGCGGCAAAAGCTACTCTTACATGTACTCAGCTCGCCCATTTCATGCCTAGCTTTCGGGAACAACCCCAAAAGTCTCTGGTTCTTTGGGCGGGCAGAAAAATCCTATAAAGAAGGAAAAAAGACGCTAAGCTGCACGAGATGGAGGCTTAAGGGAGGCTTTTGCTGTCCCCAGGTGCAGCCATCCCAGGTTTTCAATTTTTATACTTGTGCGCCATTCGTTGCTTTAAAACACGCGAACCCCGGCCTCCGCATCCGGGAGAGAGCCGTATCCCTGTCTCTGTGTCGGCCCGAAATTTAAAATCCCCCTTGGAGAGATTCTGGAGAGAGGAGAGGAGAGAGAGAGAGGTTGCCGCCGCTGCATAATACGGAGCAGCTGAGCAGCTGGGAGCGGAGTCGGGGGAGGAGAAGGAGATGAGTAAAGAGGACTCAACACCCCGATCTCCCCCCCCCCCACAGTTGCGTGCGACAGTTCCCTTAATCTTCTAGTGGGATCTCGGCCCACGACTGGGATTATCTTGCCGGAGAAAAATGGGATATAAATGTTTTCGGGAAGTCTTAGCTTCG
This sequence comes from Macrostomum lignano, assembly GCA_002269645.1. Lineage (NCBI taxonomy): Eukaryota > Metazoa > Platyhelminthes > Macrostomidae > Macrostomum > Macrostomum lignano. The sequence continues at coordinate 18,193 of NIVC01004389.1, forward strand.
TCTATTGATACATCTGGCTCTGTATAGACCTGGGAGCGCAGTATTGCTGATCATGCGCCACGTCTAATTTGCCAGCCTGCACTGGAAACTCGTGTGAATTTTCAGCTCTTTTCATTGCACCAATACAAGGTGACGTCAAAAATACAATCTGGTCAATTTTAACAAAAACAAATTCGATCACAAGCCCTTGTCGTTCGTTCGACAGTCTAGAATCAGGTCCACGATTCTCATGGGTCTCATCTGGCTCCTGCAAAGCCTCCATTAACTGCCGCCAACCTTGCCACCACAGACAAAAGCTCCAGTACTTCGGCAAACGTATCTTGGATTAAATTCAATGCGTGTAAACCCCAAATGAGCTGCAAAAGGCTATATACGAGGTTTATTCAAAAAGTTCTTTTCGGTCCTTTGGCATTTATTTTTAGAAAGCGTTGTAAGCAGAATTTTAGCGATTTTACCAAGTTATGTCTATGGCCTAAACGTTCCTAGGGTTTTAAGTCTCAGTTTGCAACTATGTTAGAGCAGCGAACATTTCTATCAGCTGCCACTCAATTTCTTGGCCATGGCTGAATCATTTTCAAAGCAAACGTTCGAAGCTTGATGAAGTTTCAGTTTCTGCAAGGAAAAAAGCCACCGGAAATGTTTAGGGAGCCTCAGCAAGTGCTTGGCAACTGTGCACCAACTGAGCAGACAGTTCGAAAATGGTACCGGCTGTTCGCTGAGGGAAGAGAGAGCGTTGAGGACAATGGCCGCTCTGGAAGGCCGATGACTGCAACCAAAGAGACTGTTGTGAAGAAAGTGCAAGAGCTCTTGGATGATGATCGGCGACGGACTTGCGAAGAGTTGGCAGAAGACGTTGGTGTGTCAGTAGGAAGCGTCCACACTATTCTGACTGAGCGTCTTCTCCTACAGAAAAAGTTCTGCAAGTGGGTGCCACACCTGCTGACAGGTGAGCAAAAGATGCAGCGAACTGTGGCTTCAAGCAGCCACCTGCGTCGGTTCCATCGAGAAGGGGAGGATTTTCTATCAAGAATTGTAGCTGGAGACGAGACGTGGGTTTACAGCTGGGATCCTGAGACAAAGGCCCAGTCTGCCGAATGGCTTCCAGCACATTCTCCAAGACCTCAGAAGGCCATCAGGAAGCAGGGCGCGATAAAGATCATGCACGTCATGTTTTTTGATTCCCAAGGAATCCTGCTGAACTGGGCAGTCCCACAAGGAACCACCGTCAATGGGGACTACTACAAGTGGATTCTGCAGGAGAAGCTGCGCCCAGCAATACGAAAGAAGCGCCCTGGTCTGCTGGAATCTGGCGTGATCCTGCTGCACGACAATGCGCCAGCACATCGCAAGCACAACGTCGTGGAACTCCTGAGCAAATGGGGCTGGGAAGTGCTCCAACATCCACCCTATTCGCCTGATTTGTCGCCGTGCGACTTCTTCTTATTTCCATCTGTGAAGAAGCACCTTCGGGGCATTCGATTTGACAGCGTCGAGCACATCGAAGCTGCATGCAATCAAGCTGTTCGCCAAACGGACGCGAGTGGTGTGAGTTCCGGAATCAGAGGCCTGGTAAATCGCTGGCAGAAGTGCAAAGACATTGGCGGTGAATATGTTGAGTGACAGAATCATGTTAAGCAATCTAACAGTGTTTTCATAGTTCCAGTTGTTTTGTGTTCAGTTTTGTAGGGCACCGAAAAGAACTTTTTGAATACACCTCGTATTTCCAAACTTTTATGGTGCTATTCTACTTCTGAATCATCAACCTAGAAACTGAAAACTTGTCAGAAATATTTTCGTCTACTGTGAGTAGCAATAGATGCACAGTTTTGTAGTGTAATATCAGAAGTCAAAATGCAAAATTTTTAATTCTAAATTCATCAATAATACAATCATAATTCATAATTGGAAATTAAATTTCCAAATTTCAAATTAGAAATTCGAAATTCATAATGGACAATACATGGATAAAGTTTCGAGCTTGTGAAGCGCCTTGTCATGGAAACGCATTCCAGTCTCGATGCGGCACCCGGAGAAGCCGCCGTCGGCCCGCCTGCGCGGCCTGCTGCACCGGGCGGCCTACCTGGGCTCCACGCAGCTGGCGCTGGAGGCGCGGCCGAGTCGGGCAACGCGAATGGCCCTGGCTCAGGAGGCGGTCGTGCGCATCAAGGTGAGCCGGGCAGCGAGGCACATAGCGAAGTCTATAGTTGTTTACTGCTGTTCGGATGCGTTCAGCATTGAAGATCAACCGCCGGTACCTTTGAGACTGTTTTAGCACCTTTGAGACTGTTTTAGCACCTTTGGGACTGTTTTAGCACCTTTGGGACTGTTTTAGCACCTTTGGGACTGTTTTAGCACCTTTGGGACTGTTTTAGCACCTTTGGGACTGTTTTAGCACCTTTGGGATTGTTTTAGCACCTTTGGGACTGTTTTAGCACCTTTGGGACTGTTTTAGCACCTTTGAGACTGTTTTAGCACCTTGCTGCTGTTGGTGATTCATTGGTTAGTTCAACCATCAGCTACAGTCGATTAAAGATTTCAGTTTGCCTGAAGCGCTGCTGTTTCTAATCAGCATATTACTAGTACTTTTAGTCCTACAAAGGTCAACAATATTTTCACGCTAATTTCTCTGCCACCACAGGCACCAGACGGCGAGAAGCAGCCCAGTGTGCCTGTAGATCTATTCGTGTCCATCGAACGCCTGATGGTGCTGAACCCGACATCCAGGCTGGCCATGATGGACCACGCCCTGCGGACGGTGACTCACACGGCCGACATGGACAACCTGCTGGTGCTCATGGTCAGGCGAGCCGGCTGCCCCACAGGGACTGCCGGCCCGTGCAAAGTGGTTTGCCACCTGTTCCACACAGACCAAGTGAGCAATAAGGGGACAGGGCAGCACACTGGCGCTGCTTCCGATTCTAGTGCTAAAGTACATTGGGTTCACTTCCTGGGCACGTACGTACTTGTCCGCGTGCATGCGGTAAATTAATAATTTGAATTGGCGCCAATTCCACGCACCACACCTGCCAGGCCTCGCAGGTGGCGCACACTATTGGCTGCGCGTTCAACGCCGCCTACGCGCAATTCGTGCACCGCGGCGGCGCCGTGCCGCCAAAGACGACGCCGGGCAACGATGGCGACAGCGTCAGCGGCACCTCCGCTGTCAGAGTCGACTTCGACAACGACAACGACCAGGTTGACGACAGCGACAACGGCTTGGAGGACACCGCGCCGTTAGAGGTGACAATCTATAAGGAGCGCGGCGAAGCACTCGGCATCGCCCTTGTCGATAGCGGCTGGGGCGCCCTGCTGCCGTCCGTCCTACTGGCCAACCTCCGGCCAGGCGGCCCGGCTGTTCGCTCCGGACAGCTCAGCGTCGGCGACTTTTTGCTGGCGGTGGACGGCACCAGTCTGGTCGGCCTGCCGCTGGCCGCCTGCAGACGTCGGCTTCGGGCCTGCCGCTCGGCCGCTACTGTCCGACTACGCGTACTGCCCCGGCCGCCCGTGTCCGAGGCCGTCATCCAGCGTTTGGATCCTCGCCGGCCGCTCGGCTTCAGCGTCCGCGACGGCGTCGTCTGCGCCCTGCTCCGCGGCGGCGTGGCCGAGCGCGGCGGCGTCCGAATCGGCCACCGGATAGTGGAGATCGACGGCCGGTCGGTGGCGGCCGCCCCGCACGACCGGATCGTGGCCGCCCTGGCCTCGGCTGTGGGCGAAATCCGACTGAGAACCATGCCGGAGGCGGTGTACAGACTGCTGACCGGGCTGGATTCGCCGCGATATGTTTGAGCTCAGATAGAGCGCTGCTCAAATGCATGGAAGACTGCGATGGCCACCAGTTATTGGGGTTGGGCTGTGGCACAGCGGTGTCACAAGAGGACCCCGTGAGAGGGACGGCTAAAAAAGGCGCGCACACGTCTCCTCTCCTCTCCCCTCTTCTTCTCTCCTCTCCTCTCCTCTCCCCTCTTCTTCTCTCCTCTCCTCTCCTCTCCCCTCTTCTTCTCTCCTCTCCTCTCCTCTCCCCTCTTCTTCTCTCCTCTCCTCTCCTCTCCCCTCTTCTTCTCTCCTCTCCTCTCCTCTCCTCTGCTCTGCTCTGCTCTGCTCTCCTCTCCCCTCTTCTTCTCTTCTCTCCTCTCCTCTCCTCTGCTCTGCTCTGCTCTGCTCTCCTCTCCTCTCCTCTCCTCTCGCCTCCTCTCCTCTCCTCTGCTCTGCTCTCCTCTACTCTCCCCCTCTGCTCTGCTCTCCTCTGCTCTGCTCTGCTCTCCTCTCCTCTCCTCTCCTCTCCTCTCCTCTCCTCTCCTCTCGCCTCCTCTCCTCTCCTCTCCTCTCCTCTCCTCTCGCCTGCTCTCCTCTCCTCTCCTCTCCTCTCCTCTCCTCTTGCCTCCTCTCCTCTCCTCTCCTCTCGCCTCCTTTCCTCTCCTCTCCTCTCCTCTCCTCTCCTCACCTCCCCTCTCCTCTCCTTTCCTCTCCTCTCCTCTGCTCTGCTCTCCTCTCCTCTCCTCTCCTCTTCTCTCCTCTCCTCTCCTCTCATCTTCTCCTCTCCTCTCCTCTCCTCTTCTCTCCTCTCCTCTCCTCTCGCCTCCTCTCCTCTCCTCTCCTCTCCTCTCCTCTCCTTTCCTCTCCTCTCCTCTCCTCTCGCCTCCTCTCCTCTCCTCTCCTCTCCTCTCGCCTCCTCTCCTCTCCTCTGCTCTGCTCTGCTCTCCTCTCCTCTCCTCTCCTCTCCTCTCCTCTCCTCTCCTCTCCTCTCCTCTCCTCTCCTCTCGCCTCCTCTCCTCTCCTCTCCTCTCCTCTCGCCTCCTCTCCTCTCCTCTGCTCTGCTCTCCTCTCCTCTCCTCTCCTCTCCTCTCCTCTCCTCTCATCTTCTCCTCTCCTCTCCTCTCCTCTCCTCTCCTCTCCTCTCCTCTCCTCTCCTCTCCTCTCCTCTCCTCTCCTCTCCTCTCCTCTCCTCTCCTCTCCTCTCCTCTCCTCTCCTCTCGCCTCCTCTCCTCTCCTCTGCTCTGCTCTCCTCTCCTCTCCTCTCCTCTCCTCTCCTCTCCTCTCCTCTCCTCTCCTCTCCTCTCCTCTCATCTTCTCCTCTCCTCTCCTCTCCTCTCCTCTCCTCTCCTCTCCTCTCCTCTCCTCTCCTCTCCTCTCCTCTCCTCTCCTCTCCTCTCGCCTCCTCTCCTCTCCTCTCCTCTGCTCTGCTCTCCTCTCCTCTCCTCTCCTCTCCTCTCCTCTCCTCTCCTCTCATCTTCTCCTCTCCTCTCCTCTCCTCTCCTCTCCTCTCCTCTCCTCTCATCTTCTCCTCTCCTCTCCTCTCCTCTTCTCTCCTCTCCTCTCCTCCTCTGCTCTCCTCTCCTCTCTTCAAAACGGCACGCCACGGCAGCTGGATTTTGCGATCCCGTCGGTTTTCAAACTTCCTCCCCAAATTTGATCTGTCCGATCCAAATAATTGCTTTGCGATCCTGTAGATACCGTCTGGTTGGGCATTGTTCAATTATGAAGAAATATTCGCATCCTTCTACTGCTAAGGTCGTAACGCTGAGTAGTATGCTGCGAGCAACACCTCGTATTCATCTGAGTTATTTTTGCTCAGCCAAAGAAGTCAGAAGCAAAAAATGCTTTTTTGGAATTTTATGCTTGTTGCAATCCGAAACTGGAGAAGAAAGGCGCAACAGGTTTTCTTATAAAGGCCGGTAAGGAACGTATATTTATCGTTTTGCTAGGACAACAGTAAATAGCATAATCTTTAGCGTGAGGCTACTTCTCAACTCTCAGTTCAAATCAGGCAAGCACCCTATCGAGGGCATGAATTTCCCTCTCTTTCGAGCCGCAAAAGTCGCCCCTATCGCTAGGGGTGCTCACTTTGACTGTTGCCGAGTATAGTGGTGGTGTAAATAGGCTCTTCTGAACTTTTCTTTCATTAAAAACAACAATTATTTTGATGCCATTGTACATGTCTGCCTTCGTTTGCCCACTTATATTATAAATAGAATCATAATGCTTAACAATCAGCTGATTTTTGTTATTCAAATATTCTTAATTTATTCGTGGACTACTAAACCAAAATTAGGTCATGAGTTGGGGGACATTTCATATGCTCGAAGTTTTACAAGGTTGAAGTCATGGACAGCTAAAGCAGAGGGCCGCTGCACTTGCAGATCGTGCAGATTTCGCTGCGAAATGCACTGGCGAGATGGGAAGTTTCCAGTTATTCAGCACTGAATTCCTAACATCTCACCTGCTGGACTCCCGAATTGCAGATGCAGCCAGCAGGTGTTTTGTCCGAGCTGCGCTCACAAGTTTATCAAGCTGCTTTTTCATGAACTGCTGCCGGAGACCGGCAAGCAAGCAAAGTTGCGGCGAAATTGCAGCCGCTCCTGTCTCTGCAGTGTTTTGTCTGGACGGATTTGTCTATGGCCAAACCCCACTCAGCGCTGTGCAATATGCAAATATTTGACAAAAAACACCTGCTGGCTGCATTTGCAATTCGGAAGTCCAGCAGGTGAGAAATTGGGAATTCAGTGCTGAAAAACTGAAAACTTCCCATCTCGCCAGTGCATTTCGCAGTGAAATTAGGGATTGCAAAATCCCGGTGTTTCGCGATCCCGTGATCAGAAAAATACAGATTTTTAAGCTTCTGGGTTGAAATTTCAAGGCAAAATGGCAAAATATGCGCTAAACGTATTTTTGCTTCATTTTCGATTGTTATAGAGATAGTTATCTTTTTGCAGATGAAAAACAGCATTATCTTGTGACGTATTTAAGTAAGTTAATAAGTAGTATAAAAAGTACTAATTAGTAGTAAAGATGCAAATGAAATATCAAAATTTACATTGGAATAAATTTCACATTTAAATCTGTGATGCGGGGTTTAAAAAAGGCGCCACGCTACGTGAGGCAATTAACGAAAATTAGCTCAGTATAATGAACTAGCTGTGGGCCCAATTATGTTCATATTATAAAATTTTTTGTAAAAATAATAACGTGATTTCGAGATCCCGGGATTGCAATCCCTAAGCCAAATCTGCACGGTTTGCGAGTGCAGTGTCCGGCCTTCTACTTGTGTTGTGCACGCTCGAAACTTATTGTAATCCTGAAAGTGACTTTTCGACGATACTTGGAGCTCATGAAATCTTGATCTCAAGAAAGCAGCCCATGATTTGGTGTGGAACCGATAGGCAGAATGGACTAACCAAAAAAATGCTTCTGCAAGCCCTTTACTGATTTTTTGATTTTCATGCCTTGAGGCGAAATTATGAAATGAATTATTCCAAAGAAAAAAAAGCAAAGACAAAATTCAGAAACCAGATATGGGCGAAATGCAACACCAGGAAATTCGACACTCGATTGTTTTGCATGTCAGTTGGCGGTGTGAGGCAGCATGTCAGACTCGGACATGTCCGCAAGCGTTGGGGCAGACATTCTGACAGCGATTCAGTGCACCAGATTCGAAACCAGTACGCTGTAACCACCTGAACAGTTCCGCGTCTTAGAGCTGAATTAAAACCTTGAATTAGAAATTACTAATGGAACGGTAATTCAAATGGTTGAATTAAAAGAGATAGAATATCTTATAGATAAGAGATAGAATTAAAAGAGGTAGAATTCAAATGATTAGCCGAGCATGCACGTGAGCGCACCTGTGCTTGGAGAGAGACCCGAGGATCAAGGATAAACCCTGACCACATCATAGCAATGCTTGTCTGACAAGTTTCTCTTATTTAAGGACTCAAGGCAGAAACCGAAGGCTTTGCTCTTCGTGAGACCTATCTGAATGAGTCAGGTCGCAAGTTCTCTGGCATAAGTCATTAATTAAGCTGAACGAGCCCAAACAGCAGAAATTTCGATTAGCTCGCAAGAAAAGCTTGTATACTAAAATCGTCTTTGGCTGACAAGACGCTGGCTGCTGAATTTTAGATTTTGTCTATTCTTTCCTACTGGTGACGAGTAGTAGGAAACAATATAATTGGCAATTAATATTTAATTCGATACGACTGCAAAGCAAAAAAATTGTTGGCAAAAAAGATTCGCAACTCGGACGGTGGGTGAAAAGGTAGAAAAAACTGCTTGATTTGGTTCGGCATTCTCGGATAAGCTTATTCATTTCCGTTTAACTCTGTCACGACATTCCATCGGCCTGCGCTGCATCAATTTTTTTCTATTCTACAAGATTTTTCTCTAGTTACAAGCGTATTTGATTAATTTGAATTAGGTCGTAGAATAATTAGATTCAGTCCTATTTTTTAAATCTTCATTTAATTGACACGCTAATGCGAATTTTGCGTTCAGTCGTTCGTGAATCTAATTACGATTTGATAAAAAAATTTCTGAATAAATCTTTTGTCAAAATGTCAAAATCGTAATATTTAGAGTTCACGAAAGGAATAGTCGTCCTGATTTCGGTAGTTTTTCTTTCAAACGGTAGTTTGCAACGTTCTATTAATAGTTGCAACGCGTCTGTGTGTTTAATAATTTTAGTTTTTAGTTCATTTCCAGAACTTCCTTCGCTAGTACAGCCTAGTGGTCTGATTAGAATCTCGGTTTGGCTCTGCTCGTGCAATTAACACTTTTGAGGCCCAACCCCCAACCCCAAGGCACAGTGAAGTGTACATGCCTAACGATAAATTAAGTTAGGGCCGCTGTACACTGGCTTGTGTGCTCAGGGGAGTCGGCGGAATAGGCAGTAATGCGCCTCACAATGTCGCTTAATGTGCGCCAGGGTGCACACAGTACTCTAAAGTCGATCTTATCAATTTAATTCAAATGTACGTATCCACATTGCAAACCCATTGGAGGGTTAACATTAGCTTGTGTACATGCTATCGATTAGTTTTCTTGCCTAACCTTCTCTCCAACTGATGCCCCAGTTTATTGTATCGCTGCAATCTGTATGTCAACCTCTCAAACCCTAAAGCGGTCTGCGTCTGCCCCCTCCCTCAACTCAGCCAAGCTAATTGTCTTAATCGATTGAAAAGTGTCGGAATTGAATTTGCGAGTTGGAAACTTCAACCAGATTATATATTTCTTCGAAAGGCATACCTAGCATCAAACAGTGAAATGAAAGAAACGAACCTTTACTAGTGCAATAAATTTAAAACGTCACGTCAGGAATTTTGTTAAATTTTAAAAATCTTTCCCAGCAGCTCAGTGCCATGCCATTATACCATATTTTCTAAGAAGTGTTTCTTCAAAATGAAAAATAACCAGACTCAAACGCAAGGCGCAATAGTTTAATGAACTCAAAATCAAATCTCGTGATCTGCATCGCTAGAGTTCTTTAACTTATAGGCGTCTATTTGTATTCAAAGTTCAGTTGGACCGAAACCGACAGAGCTGGGAAGAGAGGAGCGCATATCAATTCGATCTTTGATGCCAAAATGGTCTGTAACTGATTCTCATCGACGGGAGTTTAGACGCCATTTTTTAAAACAACTTTACTCGTCGCCATCTTCAAATCCAGAGTCGCGCTTTCCAAATGAGCTCGACCATCGCTGACGTCGCTTGCCGAAGGAGCTCGACCACATCTGGCGCTGTCGCTTACCGAAGGAGCTCGACCACACCTGGGGCTGGCGCTTTCCGAACGAGCTCGACCAGCGCTGCTGGCGCTTTCCGAACGAGCTCGACCACACCTGGGGCTGGCGCTTTCCGAACGAGCTCGACCAGCGCTGCTGGCGCTTCGAATATGATGGATAGGCTGCTAACGAACGGGCCAAGTCATCATTGTTGTAGATATCCCGTCGAGCTGTTGATGAAGCTACAGAAAGGATAAAAAGTACTTTACTATGCTGTGTTTGCATAAATTTCGAACCTCAAGTTTAATTATTAAATGGTGATTACTTTAGATACGAAAAAGTATATATAATTGGTAGACAGTAGGCCTTGTCAACAACAGACCTTCGCTAGCAACGATGACAGACGCGGAGATTAGCGACCCGACTAGCGCAGCCAACTGTAGAAGATGCATCTTCTTAGGCGCCTACCTGAAAGCGTTAAGAAAATACGAGTAGTAGCAACGGAGTAATCTGACTCAAGTCCCTGTCTGCGACAGTCTGATTTTTAAACTTACAGCAAGTTGCTTTCACAAAAGATTGAAATGATAAATAGGGATAGACAGAGAGAAGAGGCAGTCAGTCGGTTGGCCGAGGGTTCGCGCGAGAGAGACTATGCGCAGAGGTGGGCAATGCAAATTTAGCAGGACTGTCGAGGAGAGAGGGGAAGCATTTGGGAGAGGACTGGTCTCCGAGTCGCTCCTCCAATGGGATTTTCTCTAGCTCAGCTCTGACATTTTCTTCATAAAGTTTGAACTCGTACATGGAGGTAGATATGGAGTCTCAATAAGTGCTCCATATTCATGGGTCCACCCCTCAGACATTGTCTAACTCAACAATGTATAGGAAACAAGAGTTTGTAGACTAGTGGTTAGAGCACCAGACTCACAACCGAAAGGTCTAGGGTTCGATTCTCGACCCACTTGGAACAATTTGTGTCCTTGAGCAAGACACTGAACTCTGCATTGCTTCAGTTCACCCAGCTGTAAAATGGGTGCCAGCATTAGCTGGGGTAATTTAGGGTGTGTGTGGCGACCCCCCTGCAGTTCTTGGACTGAACAGCCGTACGCAGCCTTCAGATGCGCCGCGCAATAGCTGCGACTGAGCTGCCGGTTGCACGTCTGCCTATTAGGGCAGGTATAATTAATTATTATCATTATTATTACTAACTCTATCTGATCAGAGTTCACTAGTAGCCATCAGCGCCCCCCGTTGGGGAGCCAAAAAATGCAATACAAGTTTCGTAATAAACTACATGTAGCGTCTTTTTGCAATAACCTCAGCAATCCCTTGTACATGTAAGCCTTGACATCTCAGCAATTCCACCACAAGCCTTAACAAATTCCCCAGCATCAATTTTTTAGCTTAAAGCCAAAAGCAACAACCGTTAATAGCCTGAAAACAATTAGCAATAAGCTCTCAAGCATTAGCAGCAGCAGTAGCTGGTGTCTGTGGCCCCAACCCAGGGGTTTTCGGGGCCTAAGTGCATTAGCGCATGGCGCAATTGACCGATTTGATTTCTAATCTCATTCTGACAGAGTTCAGCCAATTCGAATTTATAATCAACTATGCATTGCTCAGAGTCATAAAACCGAAGCCTGGACCACCATATTGAACTGATTTCACCAAATCTCAAACGTGATATGCCTGAACTTTTTAAGCATCCTCGTATGAGCTTTTATGGCATATACTTAATTCTTTCTTCACCAGTCAACTCTGGAATACGTGACAATTTTGACAGCTTGATTGACCGCCGACATTGAAAATTTGCAGTCGACTTTGACTTAGAAAAAAATTTCAATCATTTTTAATAAATCATTCAATCGCTGCGAATTGTTTCATGACAGTTAGGCTTCACTTCAAGCACCTGATAATAAAGAACTAACACGGGAAATAAGTTGGTGAAAATGAATAATCAATGCAGACAGCTGCCATCTCTATAGTGCCTCGATTGAAAACACAGACTGACTAGAGACAAGAATTGATGCATACGTACTATAAAGCCGCAGTATCGATGGGTCACGTGAGGATGCGTAAACTAAAACGGTAAATTTAAGCCTGTTTGGTACCAATATACTCGTATGCATATTTAATTCTACTATGCAGGGCAGCACGGCCTGTTTTGCGTGTTACAAATTCAACAGGCCTTCCAAGTATCCGATTACAACCTCAAACACTTACACGTATGGGCTAACAAACGTTCATCGTTCAACCTTCAAGTGAACACAGGTTAACAGATAGGCCTGTGAACTTTCTAGTGAACACAGTTTTACGAGATAGCTATACAGCCAAAATACAATGACTTATACATTTAGCTAGATTTCTCCAAAATATACGTTCGTAAAATCTCAATAGGTATAATAAAATTAGAGTTTGGACCATAGACGACAAAAGATAGATTGATAGACTGGGTCATAGACAACACGCAGATAGGTTGATAGGTTGGGCCATTAGACAACACGCAGATAGGTTGATAGGTTGGGCCATTAGACAACACGCAGATAGGTTGATAGGTTGGGCCATTAGACAACACGCAGATAGGTTGATAGGTTGGGCCATTAGACAACACGCAGATAGGTTGATAGGTTGGGTCATTAGACAACGCGCAGATAGGTTGATAGGTTGGGCCATTAGACAACACGCAGATAGGTTGACAGGTTGGGCCATAGACAACACGCAGATAGGTTGATAGGTTGGGTCATTAGACAACGCGCAGATAGGTTGACAGGTTGGGCCATAGACAACACGCAGATAGGTTGAGCCATAGACAACACGCATATAGAATGATACTTGGGCCATAGACAACACGCAGATAGGTTGATACTTTGGCCATGGACAACACGCAGATTCCTGACTCAGAAACTCAAGTGAGAGAGTAATTAATTAGAATTAGCAACAGAAGTCTAAGGCCTCGCCTCGGCCTAGAAACGCAGTCCTCAGCCGTTCCTAGGCCATAGAAACGAAATCAAGTGGGGATTATAATATTTAATTGCCGCAGCCAGCGGGAGGAAATGAGACTAAGCCTTGGCCATATAGACTATAAAGGCTATAAAGCTCTATAAAGCCGAATATTCTGTGTAAGATCAGAAAAGCTTCAGTTGTGTGTAGCTTGGTACCGAATATGGGTGACATCTCTGCTGCTGTCGTTGTTGAAGCCCCGGATATGGAGATTTCGCCGGACCTACTGGATTTCATCCTGAAGCCTGGGGATAACGCTGGACCTATTGAAGCCGCTCTTCAATTGGACGTCATTCATTGGCAACCGTCGTCAAGGACGCCGTGGCCGTGGTTGCTCCCTCTGACACTGGACGCTACTCGAATCAGTCTCCGTAAGAGTTGAGAGTTAGATTTTTCACTTTCGATCCCCATTTGTTGCTATTCAGTGTTGTGAAACCGGTCTTGTTTCAAAATTACAACAGCATCTTTGTGTTTCTACCATAGACAATTATTTCTTGGCCTCCAAGAAACGCCTGATGGGAGCCTCAACTCATTTAAAGAATGTTTTTTAGCCATAGACAATTATTTCTTGGAGTCCAAGAAATGAAAATACACAGAGAAGATAGGCAGCTGGCCGGGCCAAAGCGGGGATTAAACATATTTTCTAAGTTTGGATGCTTAATTCTAGGCTTGCTGATCTCTCAGTCGAGTTTCTCAGTCAGAAATCTGTGTTGTCTATGGCCCAACCCGTCTCTGCTCTATAGGATCTCAGCTTTGGATGTCTCCGTTTTCTAACTTCGCATGGCAAAAGCACACAAATGATGTTGTTTTACATGTCGCATATTAATAATTATACACATTGCGATCATCGCCATGATAAATGGTTGTTATCTTAACTGGAGGAAACCCAGCCAGAAGAAAATTTGAGGTAGGAGTTAGACATAGGCTATGATTTTTTCCTGTTTTAAAGCTTTTGTTAAAAATTCCAGAACCTGTAATTACGAGTAGAAGCGGGACAGTGATGACACATAACCGACTGAAAGTCAGGATATGCAGAAAAGGTGAACAAATTGGTTATAATTTGCTTTGTACAGAAAACTCAAGTAGAACGCCGCTGAAGTTTTTCAGCACTGAACTCCCGATATCTCAACTGAACTTCCAATGATTTGTTTTTCTGCACAGCGCTGAGTGGGGTTTGGCCATAGACAAATCCGTCCAGACAAAACACTGCAGAGACAGGAGCGGCTGGAATTTCGCCGCAACTTTGCTTGCTTGCCGGTCTCCGGCAGCAGTTCATGAAAAAGCAGCTTGATAAACTTGTGAGCGCAGCTCGGACAAAACACCTGCTGGCTGAATCTGCAATTCGGGAGTCCAGCAGGTGAGGCATTGGGGATTCAGTGCTGAAGAACTGGAAACTTCCCACCTCGCCAGTGCAGTTCGCAGCGAAATCTGCACGGTTTTCGAGTGCAGCGGCCCTCTGCTTCAGCTGTCCCTATCGAAAGTGCTGATAAAAGGGAGAAATTCTACTATCTTACTTTTTCTTAAAAAGTTTCAATATCTAAAAAAGGCAGAATTACTTGTGTTAGATACTTGAACGAGAACGAAATGGCTTCTTCCGTTCTCAAAATATGCCCATCGTAACTAAATTGACGAGAAATGTCAAATCAATAATTCAATATTGATAAGAGCCGTACGTTGCCACCCAGGTAAAGAACACAATCTTTTTACTTTGCTAAAAGTCAAGGAAGTTTTTATTCTAGCGCCACTGATCAATTAAGATAATTAAATTTGCATGACCAACTGAATAATTGCATTAAAATTTGGCTTGCGCTATTTTAGCCTCATCAAAAATTGGGACAGCAAATTAACTTAACTCGGAACTCATTTAAATATATAAATAAATTGAAACTTATTTTAAAATAAAATTCTCACTTTGCTACTTAAACTAGCCAGTAAGAAATTTTATTTTCAAAAAATGAGTTCAAACAGGACTAAACTTATCAGAATTCGCCAAAATGCATAAATAGCAATTAGGTAACTGCTGCTTTTAATAGAATTTGCTAGCACGAGATAACACTGACGATTTGGGCGCAGCATGATAACAGGGCTCTGGGCAAACTTCACAGTTTTATTATTATAGGTCTGATAATTGTATAGACTGTACAAGTCTAGTCGGTCTGCAAGTACGAGTAGTTTCTGACAGAGCAAATCTAAATTTTTGTAAGAACACCAACATAAAACTGTGTGTGAACTCAGTTGCAATGCATACACAGTTGTGTGAACGCAGTTGCATTTCATACGACAGTTGTGTGAACCCAGTTGCAATGCAAACACAGTTGCGTGAACCCAGTTGCAATACAAGCGACAGTTGTGTGACTGCAATCGAGTTCACACAACTGCCAAATTCACACAAAAGCTGAGCCAAAAGGCCAAGCATTAACCAAGCAGGTCAGGCAAATGCGGTGCCGCAAATGATAGTGTGATCAACGCCGCATCGAGTCCACTGCACCCGGCAGGCCAGGGACACCTGCAGCGGGAAGCACTGGTTGTCGTCGTGACCGAGGCCCAGACTGCCCGACCGTTGATCTCCCCAGGTGTACAGCGAGCCGCTATTGGTGACTGCGGCAAAATGGTACATGCCCGCGTCCAGCTGGACAATGCGCACATCTTTAGCCAACTGCGTCCGGCCGAACAGACCGTCCGGAATTGGCCTTGGCTCGGCCAGCTGGGTGACGTCCGGCCCGAGGCCAAGCCGGCCGTAGCCCCAGACCCAGACTCGGCCGCAGCGGGTCAGCAGGGCGCACATTGAGCCGGCCGCGGCCACCCGGTCAACTTGCTGATTGGCTGATAGAACTGAGTGCATCACGTGATCTAATCGGATAGGCCGGTCCACCTGCCGCATTGCGATTACATTGTTGTTGCCATTACTTAATGTCTTAGTGTCTGTCTGTGTCTGTCTTAGTGTCTGTCTTGGTGTCTGTCTTGGTGTCTGTCTTGGTGCCTGTCTGTGTCTGTCTTAGTGTCTGTCTTGGTGTCTGTCTTGGTGTCTGTCTGTGTCTGTCTTGGTGTCTGTCTTAGTGTCTGTCTTGGTGTCTGTCTTGATGTCTTTCTTAGTGTTTGTCTTGGTGTCTGTCCGTCTGTGTCTGTCTGTCTGTATGTGTGTCTGTCTGTCTGTCCATCTGTCTGTCTGTCTGTCTGTCTGTCTGTCTGTCTGTCTGTCTGTCTGTCTGTCTGTCTGTCTGTCCATCTGTCTGTCTGTCTGTCTGTCTGTCTGTCTGTCTGTCTGTCTGTCTGTCTGTCTGTCTGTCTGTCTGTCTGTCTGTCTGTCCATCTGTCTGTCTGTCTGCCTGTCTGTCTGTCCGTCTGTCTGTGTGTCTGTCTGTCTGTCTGTCCGTCCGTCTGTCTGTCTCACAGTGTCAGTCAGACTCCCAGACAGCTGACCTGCAGCGCATCGGTGCCCAGCTGTCCGTACTCGGAGTTGCCCCAGCCGTAGACGCAGCCGTCCTCGCCCAGCGCCAGCACGGTGTCGGCTCGGCAGGCCAGATCGGCCACCGGGGCACCGACGTCAACCAGCTGAAATCGGTCGGAGTTGTCGAAGCCGCCCAAGCCGAGCTGGCCGTCGGCGCCGAGGCCGCAGCTGTAGACTCGGCCGTCGGCAGTCAGCAGGTAGGTGCTGTCCTGGCCGCAGACCAGCCGCTGCACAGACTCGGGCGGGCAGGGCAGCGCCAGCCTGGCCACGGCAGCGGATTCTCCGCCGGCCGGCCGGCCGCACTGTCCGAAGGCATTGTTGCCGAACGCGTAGGCGCCGTGACTGGTCACCAGCAGGGAGTGCGCCCGGCCGGCCGACAAGCGCAGCAGGCGGTACCGGCCGGACGCCAGCTCGGCCGGGTGCACCGGAAGGCGGACCTGAGTCGGCCGGAGCACCAGACGGTGCCTGGCGACGCCTGAAGACGACGAGTTTAATGACGACGACAATAATATGTCCTGGGCGGGGTCGGCGCCGTCGGAGACTCTGGTTTGCAGCGGCCCCAACTGGCCGTCGTTATTGGCGCCGCAGGCCATCAGGATGCCGCGGTTGGCGCCGCGGCGGCAGGCCAGCAGGGTGAAGCCGTAGCCGGCGGCGCCATCTACGACGCTGAGGCCGCGAGACGACAATTCGGCTAGACGGGCGGGGGCCAGCACCTGCGCGGTGGGTGGCGAGGGCGGAGCTAATGTCAGTAGAACGACCAGGGTTTTTCGAAGGCTCAAATTTAACACAAAACCAGCTGACTTAATATATGTCAAAAGTCATTACTAATTGTCAGGAGGGATTAGCATGTGTCATGGGATCTGCATGTGTCAGGAGGGATCAGCATGTGTCATGGGATCTGCATGTGTCACGAGGGATCAGCATGTGTCATGGGATCTCCATGTGTCAGAAAGGAATCAACGTGTCAGGAGGGATAAGCATGTGTCAGAAAGGAATCAACATGTGTCAGGAGGGATCAGCATGAATCAGGAGGGATCAGCATGTGTCTGGAGGAATCAGCATGTGTCAGGAGGAATCAGCATGTATCAGGAGGGATCAGCATGTGTCAGGAGGGATCAGCATGTATCAGGAGTGATCAGCATGTGTCAGGAGGGATCAGCATGTATCAGGAGTGATCAGCATGTGTCAGGAGGGATCAGCATGTATCAGGAGGGATCAGCATGTGTCAGGAGGGATCAGCATGTATCAGGAGTGATCAGCATGTGTCTGGAGGGATCAAAATGTGTCAGGAGGGATCAGCATGTGTCAGGAGGGATCAGCATGTGTCAGAAGGGATCAGCATGTGTCAGGAGGGATCAGCATGTGTCAGGAGGGATCAGCATGTGTCGGAAGGGATCAGCATGTGTCAGGAGGGATCAGCATGTGTCAGAAGGGATCAGTATGTGTCAGGAGGGATTACTACCTGACAGGGTTCAGCAGTCAGAGATTTAACCGACCTGTTCACGCAGCGGCCTGCCTGGCGTGGGCTGGGCGAACCGGGCGATGCCCAGGGCGCCGGTCACCGGCCAGCCGCAGGCGTACAGCCGCTGCCTGGCCGACGTCGACCGGCGACCGGCGGTCAAATCGAATTCCGTAGTGGCGCGCTCGATACGCCGCCTGACTATTGATTTGCATCGGCGCGGATGATTTGACGCCAGCGCCTGGCGCAGGCAGCGAGCGATAGCGCCGCCACTTCCGCTGCAGTGAAACTGATTGTGATTGAGGCATCAGTAATATTGCAATGGCTGGGCTTCATTACCAACCATGTCAATAGACTGAAATAGGCCTCGATAATATCGATCCCTACTCAGCGAAATCTACCCACATCCAATCTACATGAGAATCTACCTTCATTTAATCTACAGAAGAATCTGCCCATACGAATCTACAGTAGAATCTACCCATATCCATTCTACAGGAGAATCTACCCATATCCATTCTATAGGAGAATCTACCCGCATCCAATCTACAAGAGAATCTACCCATATCCATTCTATAGGAGAATCTACCCATATCCATTCTACAGGAGAATCTACCCATATCCATTCTACAGGAAAATCTACCCGCCTCCAATTTACAGGAGAATCTACCCATATCCATTCTACAGGAGAATCTACCCATAACCAATCTACAGGAGAATCTACCCGCATCCAATCTACAGGAGAATCTACTCATATCCATTCTATAGGAGAATCTACTCATATCCATTCTATAGGAGAATCTACCCATATCAATTCTATAGGAGAATCTACTCATATCCAATCTACAGGAGAATCTACCCATATCCATTCTACAGGAGAATCTACCCATAACCAATCTACAGGAGAATCTACCCACATCCAATCTACAGGAGGATCTACCCACATCCAATCTACAGGAGGATCTACCCACATCCAATCTACAGGAGGATCTACCCACATCCAATCTACAGGAGGATCTACCCACATCCAATCTACAGGAGGATCTACCCACATCCAATCTACAGGAGGATCTACCCACATCCAATCTACAGGAGGATCTACTCACATGATTCTACAGTTTAGAAGAATATACATACGCTCGTATATGTAATCTATACAGAATCTACCGACAAATCTAAAACAATCTATTAACACAAATCTACATAAAGTCTACCCACACAAAAAATGAAGCACTCAAAACATTACTGCAATAATTAGCATTTTTTGTTAAGAAGTTCTTGAATAACTAAAGAAGCCAGCGGTAAAATTGACTCAATTTAATTTCAAATGTTTTAGCACTGTTTTATTAGGCACCAGTCAGTCATTCGCGCAGAATGAGTATAGTTAATGATCGAAGCGCTACAATAATCAATACGGGGGGACAACAGTAAAAGCTAGGAAAAAATTATAAAGTTCATATGCCAATAACAATTAAAGCATTAAAAACAGTGCTGAAGCAGACACTACAGATTTAATTAAACGTGAAAAAGGCAAAACAAAGCAATATTGATTATTTGTGAGTAAAGATTTTAATAACAGCATTAGGGGGGGGGGGGGAAGAGTAAAATTTTTGGCAAAATTTTAGTATAAAAAATGAGCAATGCAACAGCGTACGTAACAATTCTGAATCAACAATCAACAGATTTTGCACTGGGTTAATGAAAATCGATTTAGCTCGTATTAGACTAGTTCGCAACAATACCGCTGTAGATTATAATAACTGTTAATATTTGCACGCCATTTAAAATTATTTCATTAAATAAGATTTATAAAAATATACATGTAAAATTAATACACTTTTTTAATTAAAAGTGGATGATGTAGCATTTATATTTTTTCAAGCATATTTAAGAAGCGGCCAATCATAGTCGACACAATGCTTCGACGATTGGCTATGGGCAAAACCGTGTGTACTGCAATTCAGACTTGAAACTCAGAGCCATTAGACAAAAGTTGTTTATTTTGTGACACAGACTGTGACTAAACTGTCAGACCACATGTGCTCAATCAGATATGACATCCCCACGCCTGACTCCCCGATTCTTTGCAGTACCATGGAGTGCCAATTCTAGATTGATTTAGTCTGGTGGCCTCTCCAGTTCCATTTACACGGCTGGCATGACTTGTCTAAATTGAACTGCGTGTATGGCCAAGCACCATAGACTGTTTTGACCATAGACGAAAGTAGAAGCATTGAATATGATTGGCAGTGTCTTAAAATGAATGCTCGAACTCCCCTTCTTTTATTGGTTTTATCTTTGGTCATGAGCCAACCCAAAATTTGGAGTAGATCTCTGCTATTTGGTATTCCATCCGATCCCTTGGTCCCCCTGCTGTCTCCTCTGGTTGTCTCCCTGCTTTTGTGTCTCTGCTCTCATCACTGACTGTAGATTGAGTATAGTTCTGGGAAGGGTCCGTCCCGAATCGGGGAAAACCGGCTGAGCCCGGCGTCCTTTTACTCTTTGTTGCTGTTATGTTGTTGTTGGGTGGCCTGAGGGCCGTCTTTGCATCCGTCCACCTGATTCTACTGGAGGGTCCTCGTGTCCCCATCAGTAGTTGAGCTCTGCTGACTTCTAGGGCAAGTCCCTAAGCCCCAATCCTGGCTACCCAGGATTTATGCCCCTGGTGGAATTGCCGTTATAGATCCCGCGACAGAGCCCTTCCCTGAGCTGATCTGAGGTGAGCCTAGCTCTCCACCCCCGTTTAACAACTCTTAATTAGTGGCAACATTTCCAAACGTCCAGATCTCATTTACAAGCATTGTTCTTATGCGCTAACGTTTTTATTAGATTTCATTTTCATATTAGCAAATCGCGCAATCAATTTTAAGCAACTTAATGGCAACATTTGGTTAGGCATAGCGCGGGAGAGTATTCAACAAAAATAAACATGCAGCCATGGGTAATACAAAGGCCCGGCATAGCATACCACCGAGAAAGTTAATAACTCATGCAACTGAAACCTGTCACACTTCTTGGGATTCACCGAAGGGAATCAATGGCACCGAACACTCCTGTCTAGCCGGTCCAGCTCCATCTTCCGAGTGCAAAGTGCGCATCCAAAATACGGTGTGAGAATTATCAACAAACAGCAGATCTTGGCCATTGTTGAGCACGTGAACTTTGCTGACACTCTGACGCGAGTACAAGGACACCGTGCCAAGCTTCAAGTTTGGTGTCTGCGGCGCTAATCTCGCCGCGCCGAGGATTTCCTGCTCGGGCAGGCAGCACACGTGCACACAGTCTGACGCTATGATTAGCTTGTGGTGACGCGTCCCATCCTCATCTGTGTGCATAGTCCAAGCAATGCAGCCGATATTGCTTGGCTGCTGTGGGAGGCCGATTTGCACAGGCTGACAATTTACCAAATCGATCAGATGGCCATCTCGTAGGGCCCACAATGAGAACCGATCGTCGTCAAAGGCGGCAGCCAACAGGTAACAGTCCTGGATAATCTGATGCGAAAACTGTAAGCAGCGCAGTGAACAATTGCGGGATTCATCCTCTATTCGGCTGCGCGTTGCCAAAATGCTAGCCGTATTATCAGCTGCCACCTTCCAGAGAATCAAATTGCCTAGGTCTGTTCCGCCGGCAACGAAACCACTAAGAGCGGGACAAAAGTTACAGCACAGTAGGCTTTCTTGAAGTTGATCGCCAATAGAGCCTCCGAAATTCTCATTGACGCACAGAGAATCGGGCAATAAGTAGTTCCAGCCACGATCAAACAACAATAGAGCGGCGACATTGGCAGGTGGCTGAACTGAATCAATAGAATAGAGTTGCTTATGAGACAAATCTACTTGTTTGACGCACAAAGAATCGTGAAACTCAACAAGCTTGTTGCTTCTGTTCGATCCGATGAAACCTTGACAGTTGGGCAGAAAGACAATGTCAACAATTTCAACATTGATGGGTTTGAAATCGAATGTCCAGACATCGTTGAATCTTTTTGCGATAACAACTTCATTGGAGAAAGTAAAGACGGCGTAGTTTCCAGTAGGAGCAATACGAATAGCAGCGGCCTTTGAAAATGGGTGTTCTTTTCCACTTAGCTTGCCGCTTTCGTCATTTTGCAAGTGATTGCCGCTTGACTTAAGAATAAGCAGAGATCTTCGGACTGATTGGCAAGCGACAACAATCTCGCCATTGACATTGACAGCATCAATCACAGTTCGCAGTCGAAGAGTAGCATTTTCCGGTCCGAAAAAAATAGAGCTACTACGCTGATCATCAGCGTAAAAAGGTGTGGTACTGAGACTGGTCTGCCAGCAAGTAAGAACACCTTCGGTTGACATCTCGGAAATTGAATATAAGAATGACTTTCCCAAAGTTTGAAAAGCCAGACACTTAGTAATGCTACCTGAGCCATTTAACTCGTCTACTAGCTGCAGCCTGCAGGATGACTCAGTCAGATTCTCCACCCTGTAGAGATAAATGTGCGCTCGTGTGCTAGTGCCAACAGCTATATAAACACCTTCACTACTGATTGCAATGCTCGTAAAGGATGTGCTCTTTGGTCCAAATTCACGGACTAACATTTGTTGAGTTTCCGGGTGCCAAAGATGAATTTCGTTGTTTGCAATCGATGCAGCAAATCGCGGCTCAGGACGTGGCTCAAAAGCGCAGCGAATGGGATTCGAATTCTTAGTGTGTCCCGAGTACTTCTTAATGTCAAAACGACTTTTGTAGACGTAAACACAGTCATTTGGACCAGAGACGGCAATTGAAGTTGAATACATTGATTGTGAAGCTGCAATGTGGTTAATCTGGGACTGTGCGCCTGCTGGAATATTCTGATCTATGTCGAATTCGGAGCTTAGGTTGGTCACTCGATCAGCCAAGGTAAACACCTTGATATTTCCGTCACTGCTTCCAACCAGAAGCTTGGCGTCCGACTCAAAGCACATGGCAGTAAAAAAAGAATTCTCCTTGTCCTCCTCTTTGTAGACCGGTTTGTTTGGAGTGAGTTCTAGCGGGGATTTTTCAGTTGTGCCAGATCTGGGCCGGCCTTGAGGAAAATGCAAGCTCCCCTTTTCAGAAGGTAAAGGCGCAGCTGGGGAAGGTCGAATACCCACTTCAAAAGCACTAGGAGGCAGTTTGAAGCGAAACAATGCGAATTCAGTCAGGACTAACAGTGACTGATTGTCAGGACTGAAGAGAGCAGAAACAATTTGAATGCTGTCCTGTGCATCGCCTCGAGCACTGCTGCAGGCCATGTCCTCTTTGCGGACACGGAAGTTGCGTAAACCCGTTTTTAGGTCTAAAACAACTGCAGATGAATCGCTTGCAACAACAGCGTGCTTACAATCACGATCTAGAGCGAATGTAGAAACATCGCTGTCAACTTTGAATGTATTGTAGATCTGCTCTTCCGTCTGGTCGACATTAAGCCAATAGTAAAAGCAGAAAAACTGTCTATGCTTTTTAGCAGCCTCCACGGCACACTCGCGAACAGAGTTCTCATCTGGTAGAGTGAGAGCCAGTTGAATCACGGCCGAGTCAGATCGCCTAGTAGCCAAATTGGTTGCCTGAATGTGAAGAATCGGCGATCGGAAAAATTCGACGAAGTCTGTCAAGCTTTTCCTTGCTGACTCGTCAATCATAAGGATCTTAATGGAATACTGGTAAACAAACGTCAGGTTCTCGGCACCAATCCGACAGCAAAGCCACGAAATAAAGTCGAAGTCACGCAGGATACTTAACTTTCTGTCTAGCAGAACTGCATCAGAACCGACTAAGTGGTAGACAAAATTGTAGGCCAAATAGTGTATTTGATCGTTGCTGTCAACATCCATCCAACTACCCATCGTTTCCCGATGGCTGAGCACTCTTTCGACAAACTGATTGTTGAAGCTCGTTTGTTTTTCTTTGTACTCACTTTTCATAGCACTCACAATTAAGTCATGAAGAGTAAGGAGCTCTTCATTCGGCCGGTACTTCTCTATCGTGGCAATAGAACGACGAACAAACCCTTCCATCACATCTAAAGAGTCATCCACAGACAGTGGGTTGCCATCTTCGTCTCGCCAACAATATGTTGAAAGAAATCGCGCAGATAAAAAAGTGTCCTCAGGAAAAATAGACAAGTGAAGATACCGTTCCTTTTGCTCTTCATCTAGATCGTCAATACTAACTAGAATGGCATCTATGATGCTTCCATACTCATAATCACCCAGCTCTAAGTCGACTTTCTTAAAAAGATCAGTTTTAAACTTTTTCAAATATCTCTCGAATTGAGAGAGTCGGCCACGAAGAAGGCCACCGAAGATGGAAACAATAAAAGGATTTCCTTTGCACTTGGAATGAAGCCTTCGAACACGCTCCATGTCTTCATCGTTGAACGAATCAGAGACTTGACCAGGTGAAACTTCGCTGTTGATAATCTAGTAAGAAGCTTAGAAGTCAATTCTTCGGGTAAACCTTCATCAACGGAGATTTTCATGCATCGCTGCGCATCTCCAGGCTGAATTTTGCTGAAAATATCGGCCTTTCTTGATGTAACAACGATTCTTGCTTGAACATTGAAATAGCGCAAAATTTTTGGCTCCCAAACGTCATCTAGAACGATAAGTCCGCACGGGTACTTTTCTAGCATGATTTTGCGAAACAAATTTTTTGCGTCATCAAGGCTTGTTGGAGGCGACGCGCGCAGCGTAGGATCCAAACGGATGCAAATGTTCTGCATCTTAGCCAGGAGCATCGACTCCAATTCGTCGGTGCGCAGGTTGCCTATTGTGAACCAAAATACTCGATTGAAAAAATAGGAGGCAATTGGACTTCCGTCAGAGGCCTTGCCTCTTATTGCTTGAGAAACAACTACCGACTTTCCAGCACCGCCGTGGCCTTTCACGAGAATCCAGCCCCCATCAGAGCGGACCGATAGCTTTACCAAGCTTTCCTTGAGTTCTGCCACGTACTTAAGCTCAATGTTACCCACTGGAGTGATAGGAATACCACCTTCGATGAAGACGCCTTCGTAATCTTTAGTTGACTTAGTCAGATAAATTTGCGGTTTTTCACGGAAATTAGCCAACTCCTTTGACAGAAAATCGTAAGTAGGTTCTAGACTTGAAATGAGACAGTCGAATGTTCTCACATCATTTTTGTCCACAAGAATATCCACCAATGTGCTAGTCTGTCTATCTGTACTTCCAGCTCTGTTAATTATCTGCTTCTCCTCAGGGGAAATGAGACCAAAGCTTAACAGAGAATCTTCGATGTCGTGAAAATTGACATCTCGAACCAGCGCACCCTTCAGTGCCATTAGGGCAGCCTTTTGTCGCAGTTCCATTGTGCAGCTGACAGATTAACCGCCAATGCTGCTTGAATTCTTATTAGTGCTTTCAAATGTTCGATTGCTGAATGCTATAATACAATCATGAATACAGAAAACAAAAAACAATTAATAACCAATGCTAAATACAAAACACTATTGAAGCAAATGTTGGTCTATGCAGATAGCATTTCTTAGAAAAGGAAATCAATTGATGTGCCTTTCTGCTTAAACATGCCTAAAACTTCTCAACTTGAAAATTCATTAAAATTCAAATTGTATAAAAACCTGTTCTTGACCACTCAAGGAGTAACAAAAACTGAATAAACCCGTTGGAAAAGTTATGCACCTGCAGAGGCATAAAAGGTGAGCGAGGTGCACAAAAGAGGCACCTTAGTGGCCTATTTCGTGCATGTTTTGGAAATGCACCTGAGTGCACCTTTTATGCCTAAATGTCACCAATATTTTTGAAAAGAGGCATGAAAGGTGTAAAATCGGTGAAGTGGTCAGGCAGTAGGTGAATTCTCAATTTTGATTGGTTGCGGCGGTAGGGGCAGTAAAGGTGCGTAAGGGGCACTGGAGGTGCACAAAAGGTGAACAGCAGGCTCACAAGTGAGGCACAGCAGGTGTAGGAAAGGTGCTGAAGGGGCGCAGAAAGTGCACGAAAGGTGAATAAGAGGTGTATAAGGTGTACATGTGCGGCGTAAATATGTATACAGGTGCATTTCCAAAACACGCTCGAAATATACCCCTAAAGTGCCTCTTCTGTGCACCTCGCTCACCTTTTATGCCTATGCACGAATTAACGCATTAAGAATTCGTAACAAAAAATTAACTGAGAGTTACATACTCGTATATTGCACGCACCGATTGAACATAGATTTATTTACACCTTTACTAATCGCTGCTATCCCCTTCCTGATCCTGACAAACCACGAAACTAAACATGTCCTATACTGATAAGTTTTAATGACTTTCAAATACTCAGGAAAAGTTCCGAAAAGTGATGAAAAGGCTTGCATTAGTGAGGAAAAATTTCGAATAGTGAGAAAAGGTAGCAAAGAACTTCGCCAGTTGAAACTTTAACGCCCCTTGCATTGCCTCTACGCTTAAAGTGCCCACTGTGCACCTTTTATTCACCTTTCGTGCCTCCAGTGCACACTGTACACTTTTTATGCACCTAAATCCCCTACGACACCTGTGCCCCTACCGCCTAGTTCGTGCCTTAAATTCACCTTCTGACCCTGCAGAGGCACTCAGGTGAACAAAAGGTGCACAAGTGGCACAAAATAGGCATAAGAGAGGCGAAAGTCAGGCAGAAGGTGCAAAACTCTTCACCTTTCATGCCTAGGGGCCTACTTTAAAAACTCAAAATCCAACGGGAAAGCTTAGGTTTGTAATGAAACTGTATTCCTATGATCCTATATAGCTACATGCCTAAGATAAAAGTTTGCCTGCATGCTTATACACCTGTCAAATAAGGCAATTAGTGCTCTTTAGATTTGCTTCAATAGGGGACACAAAATTCTAGTAGAGATATAAAATCATAACATTTTGATTGAAAAATAAATACCCTTCCCCTAAAGTATCTTTAGTGGATGATACACTCATATTATAACTTTTTTGTCAATAGTCTATGTTTACTCGTATATATTTATATTTGGATAAAGATATGCTTTTATAGGAAAAACCCAAATATAATACAATAATAATGACAATTTTAGTCTATTAGTAAGCATTATAAGAAGCTTAATAAACTTTGTCATTGATCTATCCATTTTGTTCATATCATTTTTCAAAAGCATATAAGGGTGAATCCAAAAATGAATACAGAAAATTTTTTGTGTCTTGCTAAAATTTTCAGCAAACAGAGAATTGTTGCAGCATCATTACAATAAAAAGATGATTAGATAACTAATTTCTATGTAAAACATCATAAAATAGATTGGTAAGATGAAACGCAAAGGTTTATTTTGTAAAAAAGTTCGGAAAAATTCAACAAAACGAATGTCTTTTTTGAAGCACCTTCTCTTTTAAATAACTATAATTTTACTAGTACTTAATGGGGATACTCTATTTTGGTGTCATTTTTTTCCTTTTATTCAAGTAAAGTTGTTTTACTACTTAATAATATTTAAAACGTGTCAGCCATATTGATTTTCAAGAAAAATGTGTGTCTCCCAATTTCATTGTCCATTTATCATGCCTATATTGTCCACTGATTGATGCCTTGAATTTAATTTTGGTAAGTTGGTTGTATTTGCATTATTATATATTTTAACATTTCTTTTGTACTCATATTGTCATGTAATCTCTTAGACATTGATAAAGTTGTTCATGTCTGTACATTGCAAAAACATTTTTTGAGTTATACTCTAATAGCACAAAATGTCCACTTACCAATGGCATCGATAGTGGACAAGTGACGTCGGTAAGTGGACAAGTAACGTTGGTGAGTGGACAAAGAGCATAAATGAGTGAATTAATTAGCTTTGCAAGCTAATAAATTGACTTATAAGGTATTTTAACTATTTTAATGTATCTTTAAATAATTTTAAATCATCAAGTATCTATTCTTTTTGAAAATACATGAAGCTTTTCAGCTCTAAAGATCAGAAAACCAAATGAATCTTTAGTGACTCTCTAAAATATAAAATAGGCACTTTATTGTTTTAATTATTTGTTTTGTCTATTGTTAGGCTCAAAATCATTTTAAGATTTAAATTTATTATTAATATTTTATAGTATATTATTTTTAGAATATTTGTATTAACATGCTTATAAATTTTAATATTAATAGCCACAAACTAATGTATATTCAAAGTAAAATTATATTAAGAGCTTTAGTATGCTTCAAGAGTTTTGAAATGTCAATTAAATATGTTAGCTAATTAACGATATTTTATTTTAAACATATTGTTTCTTTTTTTATTGCAGACTTCAAGTCTTAAACCTGTGCTACTATGGTTAATCGCGAACTCAAAAAGCTCAAGATAAATGCTATGTTGAAAAGCAAAAGGCAGAGAACCCTATTGCCTTTAATGCTAGAAAGGCAGCTGCAACTAAGCAATATAGTGAAAGAAAGAAGACAAACATGTCTGCCAGAGAAAAACGTCATCATCAAAAGAAAGATTGGCTACGAAAACGAACCGAAAGAGCAGCCAAAAAAGCTGCTACTAATCCAGCACCATTGATTATAGCAAGTTTGTCAACTGACAATTTGGATGATGCTGATAATCTCAATTCAACTAGCATTGTGAATGCTAATTCTAGTCCTAGATCAGTTCATTCTGATCCTGTAAGCACTATCTCTAGTCCAGCTACTAATAGTGAAAGTGCTTCAACTTTAGCTGCCAGTACTGGAGATGCAAAGTCCACAAATTGAAGTGCTGCAGCCTTTTCTTGTGAGGCAAAGCATGCAATGGCTAAACGTAAAGAGCTTAAAAGGGAGAACAGTAAGCTTGTTACTAAAGTCTCATGGCTAAAAAAGCGCATGCAATGCCTGGTAAGCTTGTTTCTCAAATGTTAAATTTTTGTGATTATTAAATAGAATTGATGTACTATGCCCATGGCTACTTTGTTCAAAGACTTGGAATTGACTATCGAACCCTCAAGGAGACTGACAAAAACAGCATCAGCCTAGCTGCCAGTGCAAAGTTTAAGCGTCAAGTTCTTGTTGAAGAGTTCTTCACATGTGATGACAACTCACAAATGACTGCTTCCACAAACGAAACAAAGACGCATAAGGGAAGAAAATGCAGAAGCGTTTTCTTAACTTCTCTATCGATGTTTTGTTTGAGAAGTTTCAATCTGAACATCCAACCATCTCAATTGGCCATTCAACTTTCTATGCTTTAAGGCCTTTTTATATTGTTTAGCCAAAGCTTAATGACTGTAACATTTGCCTGTGCATGACGTGCAGCAATCTTGATGTAAGTCGAGTATACTTTTTATCTATTTTTCTCAAATGCACTTTTGTTTAATTCAAAATACGCATTTCATGTCTTTTAAAAACAGAAAAAAACTTAAGCACCAGCTCATGGAGAGCATCTTGTGTGGCCGCGATGCACCTGCTGCTTGTCTGCTACGAGTGCTTAGAATGCAGCCAGAAGAGTTTTCTGATTCAATTGACCAACACTGCACCTCTGCGGCTAACCTATTATCAGTGGACCCTGATGTTCAACAAAAATAATTCCAAGTCGACTCAGTGCATTCAGGTAGGTTTTTTGCACTATGTTTGCTAATTCAGTTTTAAAGTACCCATTTAAAAGATCATATGCAGCGACTAGTGGTAGATAAAAGTGTTGACCTTTATTTGAAACAATATATCACAAAAAAGTTCATTGATAGAGATGCGACGACTTGGCTGTGGCATTAAACTCCTTCTAGCTGATGCTGAAGAAGTACTCTAGCCACTATTACCGCATCAAGCATCAATTTCGTTCATGCGCTCCATCCAATCAACACTGGAGGAAGGTCATGCTGTAGTGGCATGTCAACTTTTTGGAAATTACACTGGAAAGACAGGCAAAGAGACAACATCCTCACACTACGGTAGTCACACCAAGGTGGTCATCATCATCAGGGCGTGTTGTACATGAAGGTAGGTATTGTGTAATGCTATGCAATCTTGCCTTTGCCAGCTGTCATCAAATTGCAGCAAGGTTGCTGAAGCTGTGCTGGCACAGCCTTCAGCCAGTT